>VYZW01004401.1:0-10016 GCA_013401315.1 Balaeniceps rex
CCAAGAACCAGGCACCTAAAATGCAGCATAAAGCCCACACCTTTATCAGCTTTATCTTTTATATAAAATGGCAGTGAATTGTTCAGGAATGCAAATCTATTACTATCATTATTATTTATTATCATTATTATTGTTGCTATTATTGAATGACACTTCTTTCTCTAAAGAATGGTTCTTTCTTAGCCAGTGACAAAAGCAATGCTTTTTTGAGTACGCATCACGTGACAAATCTCCGTCAGACAGTGTCCTATTCACCCAGCTGTGCTCTGCCAGAGAGTATTGTTAGACATCTACTTGCCTCAGCTTCTAACGTCAACCTTTAATGATTTTTTTTCTGTTTGTCCTTGTGCTGACCTGAAAACCTGAGGAGAGATTAAACCCAAGCTAGTGTAGAAGGATTGGATTAAAAAAAAATAATGAAACTGTGTCCTGTGTTCCAATTTGGCTTGCAGTCTGGCAAATCATGGCTTTTTCAGGATTAATATTCTAACCTACACATAGGTTATGTATGTTCAGAGATAAAAATTGTTTGTTCATTTTAAGCACACCTAATTTTAGATGATTTCTTGTCTATTGAGATCTAGCAGCATTTTCAATGCTGGCCAAATATAAATTAAAAGCCAAAAAAAACTTTGTGCCTAAGTGGCAAAGACATCTTACTCCTGCCTACCGTGAAATCAGAGGAGGAAATTCTGACGGCAGAGAAATGAGTGAGGGTGCCATTCATGGGACTGGGTCTGTCTGCAAGACCAGGAATATTTTGTCGTGTGCTTTGCTAATGCCGAACAAACGGTCAAGTGCAACTTAATCTGAGCTCTGGAGTCTGCCTGAGCCTAGGAGGACCAAGCTCTGGTCCTTGCAGCTGGGGCAGGAAGGAGTGTCTGGGCAAGCACGCTTCAGCCTGACCACCAGCTGGTACCTAGAGCTTTTATCTTCATAAACTACATGTGGATGCTGTGAGCTGAAGCTACAGCCAGGCTGCAGCCAGCTAAGGAGGCAGAAATGGATTATGGACTTTGCTGTACCTAGACCTACTGGTCTGCTGCTGGAGTTCGTCATTTGCTTCCACAGGCTGGGGAATTCACCCAACAAAAGCAGTATCCTGGGTCTTATCTGTGACATGTCTTGGATACCTCTTTCAAAATTCCCAGAATCCATGGAGTGGACATTTCACTTGCGTAAGAAACATGAACTCTTATTGCTGTCACGGTACAATTCAGGCACAGATCAAGTACTCAGGGAAGTCCACTCAAGGGGGATACACAAACACCCACTTCCTTACTATTTCTATGATTGCAATAACACCTCAGGAACGTGCTCCTTACAAACAGGCTTGTGGATGAGAGGAATTTTAATGGCAGGTACAGCAAAGAAAATCACGAAGGCCAAATGTTCAAAAAGGCCAAATGCTCAGAACCTAACTGGCTAAGTGCAAGAAAGAGCAAAGTGAACAGCATAGGAAAGAAACCAGGGACTTACAGGGTGATGCAAATGTCAAAAATTACCTCCTTGATACTAACAGAAGAAAGTCCCAAGAAATTAATATGAAAATGCAACCTGAAGGAGAGTTGCAGTTCATATATATTACCCACTAGGAGGCACAATGTTTGCATACTAGAATTTAAAAATGTTATTCAGGATGCTGGAGTGTACTTATGATGTTCTCAGAACACAGCAGAAGCGAATTAAGAATGATTAAATAGATTAATAAAAAAAGGAATAAAAAAGCTATAAAGTTCAAATGAAGGGCCTAATTCCATCCCTATTAAAATATAAACAGCCGCATTCCCATTAAGATCAGTGGGAGTAGTATACCGAGCCTGAAGTGGGGTCCTTAGTGCATGCTAAAATCTACATGCATGCAAAATGTTGTAAAAAAAGCAGACAATTTACTTTTTATTTTACTTCTACATCTAAAAGAAAAGTAGGCAGAATAATCCCCTACATGCGAGCTGTTTCCCCAGAAAAAAAGACTGAGTTTTATCTTCTAAAGCACTGCAGTTAGTGCCAGCAGCCTGGTCTCAAGTCACAGGTGAATAAAAAGTGAGTGGGTCTGTGCCTGTGCTCTTTGCTCAGGAATAGCCTTGCTGACAGCATGGTCACNGCCAGCTAAGGAGGCAGAAATGGATTATGGACTTTGCTGTACCTAGACCTACTGGTCTGCTGCTGGAGTTCGTCATTTGCTTCCACAGGCTGGGGAATTCACCCAACAAAAGCAGTATCCTGGGTCTTATCTGTGACATGTCTTGGATACCTCTTTCAAAATTCCCAGAATCCATGGAGTGGACATTTCACTTGCGTAAGAAACATGAACTCTTATTGCTGTCACGGTACAATTCAGGCACAGATCAAGTACTCAGGGAAGTCCACTCAAGGGGGATACACAAACACCCACTTCCTTACTATTTCTATGATTGCAATAACACCTCAGGAACGTGCTCCTTACAAACAGGCTTGTGGATGAGAGGAATTTTAATGGCAGGTACAGCAAAGAAAATCACGAAGGCCAAATGTTCAAAAAGGCCAAATGCTCAGAACCTAACTGGCTAAGTGCAAGAAAGAGCAAAGTGAACAGCATAGGAAAGAAACCAGGGACTTACAGGGTGATGCAAATGTCAAAAATTACCTCCTTGATACTAACAGAAGAAAGTCCCAAGAAATTAATATGAAAATGCAACCTGAAGGAGAGTTGCAGTTCATATATATTACCCACTAGGAGGCACAATGTTTGCATACTAGAATTTAAAAATGTTATTCAGGATGCTGGAGTGTACTTATGATGTTCTCAGAACACAGCAGAAGCGAATTAAGAATGATTAAATAGATTAATAAAAAAAGGAATAAAAAAGCTATAAAGTTCAAATGAAGGGCCTAATTCCATCCCTATTAAAATATAAACAGCCGCATTCCCATTAAGATCAGTGGGAGTAGTATACCGAGCCTGAAGTGGGGTCCTTAGTGCATGCTAAAATCTACATGCATGCAAAATGTTGTAAAAAAAGCAGACAATTTACTTTTTATTTTACTTCTACATCTAAAAGAAAAGTAGGCAGAATAATCCCCTACATGCGAGCTGTTTCCCCAGAAAAAAAGACTGAGTTTTATCTTCTAAAGCACTGCAGTTAGTGCCAGCAGCCTGGTCTCAAGTCACAGGTGAATAAAAAGTGAGTGGGTCTGTGCCTGTGCTCTTTGCTCAGGAATAGCCTTGCTGACAGCATGGTCACTACAGGATGGCATCCTGCTTTCGGAGTGCACGCAAAATGCTGTTTGTCTGTCACATACAGAAAATGGTTGTTAGCAATGGGCCTGAGCCTTCTGCATTTCCTGTGTCAGCTTCTCAGTGCTTGCAAAGAATTGATGCTCTGGCTGGTCTCAGCATTCCTCTAGTGAGTCTTCAAAAGCCACATCAGCTCGAAGAGGACGGTGCAAGGAGAAACGCAGGGAAAGGCCTGGGTGGGAACTGCAAAAAGTCTGTGTGGCTGTATCCAAAACTTATCACTGTGCGCACTTCTGAGGCGTTGTGTCCAGATGAACACCTTGCCCTGATCGTGATGCTGTGTCTGGGTGAGATCCCTCCTCCTTCTCCTGGGTCTTTGTTGGGAAGGCAGCCTGGCTGCACAGAATGGCAGCAGTAAGAGGCATGCTTTGACTAGTCTCTAATTTGTCCACCTGGGGAAAGCAGGGTCCCAGGGCAGGATGTGATGCTTGCTTGTCTGACAATCCTTTGAAATAACTGGGCAAAGCTGATTCTGAGGTTTGCAGTTAAAGGCTGGTTGGCACCTGGCACTTGTGCAGAGGTGCTGAAAAGGAAAGGTTATAGCTCCTCTGAGACCATACCAGGGCTGCAGTCCCAGGTATCCAAGAACGTGACTGTGTGCAGCTGAGGCTGTAGCAAACCTCCCGTCCATCTCATCCATGCAGGACCNAAATGAAGGGCCTAATTCCATCCCTATTAAAATATAAACAGCCGCATTCCCATTAAGATCAGTGGGAGTAGTATACCGAGCCTGAAGTGGGGTCCTTAGTGCATGCTAAAATCTACATGCATGCAAAATGTTGTAAAAAAAGCAGACAATTTACTTTTTATTTTACTTCTACATCTAAAAGAAAAGTAGGCAGAATAATCCCCTACATGCGAGCTGTTTCCCCAGAAAAAAAGACTGAGTTTTATCTTCTAAAGCACTGCAGTTAGTGCCAGCAGCCTGGTCTCAAGTCACAGGTGAATAAAAAGTGAGTGGGTCTGTGCCTGTGCTCTTTGCTCAGGAATAGCCTTGCTGACAGCATGGTCACTACAGGATGGCATCCTGCTTTCGGAGTGCACGCAAAATGCTGTTTGTCTGTCACATACAGAAAATGGTTGTTAGCAATGGGCCTGAGCCTTCTGCATTTCCTGTGTCAGCTTCTCAGTGCTTGCAAAGAATTGATGCTCTGGCTGGTCTCAGCATTCCTCTAGTGAGTCTTCAAAAGCCACATCAGCTCGAAGAGGACGGTGCAAGGAGAAACGCAGGGAAAGGCCTGGGTGGGAACTGCAAAAAGTCTGTGTGGCTGTATCCAAAACTTATCACTGTGCGCACTTCTGAGGCGTTGTGTCCAGATGAACACCTTGCCCTGATCGTGATGCTGTGTCTGGGTGAGATCCCTCCTCCTTCTCCTGGGTCTTTGTTGGGAAGGCAGCCTGGCTGCACAGAATGGCAGCAGTAAGAGGCATGCTTTGACTAGTCTCTAATTTGTCCACCTGGGGAAAGCAGGGTCCCAGGGCAGGATGTGATGCTTGCTTGTCTGACAATCCTTTGAAATAACTGGGCAAAGCTGATTCTGAGGTTTGCAGTTAAAGGCTGGTTGGCACCTGGCACTTGTGCAGAGGTGCTGAAAAGGAAAGGTTATAGCTCCTCTGAGACCATACCAGGGCTGCAGTCCCAGGTATCCAAGAACGTGACTGTGTGCAGCTGAGGCTGTAGCAAACCTCCCGTCCATCTCATCCATGCAGGACCAGGACCTTTGGGAGAGTGCCAAGGACATGAGCTCCCAGACAACAGCTCTTGCAGATGTATGGCCACAAAAGTGGGGATGTTCTGACCTGCTGTCAAGGACATTTCAATATGTGCACTGTCTAGGGTTTCTGGGGAGCTCAAGCAGGATTGTGTTTGCTGACTGTGTGTCTTCTCTCTTAGAAGTAGGGCAGCCCTTCACAGTCCCTAGCCTCAATCTGACATAACTTGCTGACCCATGCTGGTTCTGCTTCTCCTCTCTAGAACTGATTTTCTGCACAGATTCAGTGCTTTGGGTTTATTTTGTGTTGTGGTCTGTGCTTTTGCAGGTTTTTGGCTTGGCAGCTGCTGTGACTTGACCACTACTTGTCCCACAGCTCCCAGTCATCTTTAATGTTGCTCTACTTTTGTGACATGCACGTGCTCTCCACTGTCTTGTGTGCAAGCCTTTGACTTTTTTGGGTAGGGATTGGTTTTTATGGTGTTTGCTGAGTATCTTGTACAGCTCCCTCTTTGAGGCCTTGGGTACCACTACAGAACAATGACATTATTGACAATATTAATGAACTCCAAAGAAACAGCAATACTCCAAAAGGAAAAACAGCAATAAGCTGTTCTTAAAGCATGAAGGACAGAGCAACAAAGTGAGGGAGTCAAGTCCAGTCAAGCCCAAAGATGTCATTCCCAAGATGACGCATTCCACCTACCTGGTACTGCAAACTAGAATATCTCAAAGATTAAAATAGGCTGTTTGAAGTATGTCTCTGGTCTCACATCTGGCAGTTGAGATTTGCTCCATGCTGCCCTTTCTCAACCCCAGGCAGTTTGTCTCCCCTTTCCTCGACTGTGTGGCTGGATTTTACCAGCAACGAGCTACCCGCTCCGTGGGTGGGTTTACCACTCTTTCCAGGGCATGTAAGGGTTTGCCTTTTTCCAAAGGCTGTGTAACTATATAGCATACTGAACCAAGCCAGGTTCAGAGCACTTGGTTCACCTTACTTTCCCTGAGCGGTTTTCCCCATTACTAAATGTTCCAGATCAGGGCACAGGAGAGGTCGGGGGGCCGGGACACCTCGGGGTAGCCGGTTCGCCCTCCTTCCCCGGTGCAGCCCCGGAGGCTAAACTCATTTTCCTGGAGCGCTCCAGCCCAGCGGGGCCGGGCGCGGGGCGGCGGGGAGCTCCGGGGGGGGCCGGACCTGCCCCGGGGGAGGTGCCGGCGGTGGCAGGGCCCGCCCCGCTCACCTGGGCAGCCGGGCCGGAGCGCCCGTCCCGCTCCCTTCCGCTCCTCGCAGGATGAACGGGCCGGCGAGGAAGGTAAGGGGAGGCCGGGCGGGGTGGGGGTCAGCGGGGCCATCCCGAGGGGTTCCCCCCCTGCTCCGGGGCACCGCGGCTTCGGGTGCTGACATTTTTCCGGGTGATCTCCCCCTCCGGGCGGCACCCCGGGGGCTGGCGGGGATGTGTCCGACCGCTGGTGCTGCCAAGCGTCTGCCTGACCCCGCTCAACACGGCTCAGCTCGCCGGGAGCTGCGTCCAGCACTGCGCGGTGCCCAGAGCCAAAGGCTTCCTGGGGGTACGATGACCACCCGAGAGGGATTTGCTGTGCAGATATTCAAATATTCCCGCAAAAGAATAAATCAAGGGAGAAGAGATGCATCACTAAAGTAATAAAGAGCAAAGAACAAGCTTCTGGTGAGGAAACGGCTGCTGAAGTCTTGCTGTGGGACTTTTCAGTGCTGGTAGGAGAAATGCAGTCATTTTTCTTAACTTTGAGCTCTGTGAAGTACTTGATTCAGCCCTACTTGAAGACAAACCAAACGGTTTGGTGGAAAGCAGAAGTCTAAGCCTTTTAAATGTGATGTGATCACTGTTGTCCTAGAAAATTTGCTTATAACTAGAAGTATCTAGCCAATGTCCTGCCAAAAGCTGAGCTCCTCGAGGGGAATAATGCTAACACATAATGCTACTGTTGGTGGCTGAAGCCTGTAGTTTCTATGTATTCCTATACATTACTCTTCCTCTTCAAAGCAGTGTAGTAAATGGTTGCTGTGTCTCTCAAGAATATGCCAATATGAAGGACAGTGCCAAATTGGCCCATTATAGGGAAAACGACTACAGGTGTCTGTCCCCAGGAGAAATTCTGCATCCCTGGGGCAGCTCATCACCTGTTAGCAGTGAGGAGCAAAAGCCCAGGGCTGCATCTTCTCCTGCCCCTGGGGAAAGAGAAACAGCTGCAGACAGAGGAGGGCAGGAACTGTAGCTCTTCCTTGCTTGCACACACAAAGGGGTGGAAAAGGTAGAGAGTGGAGGAAGGCCCCTGCGCCTCCGTGCACTCTCAGCACAATTTGTGCCTTCGCAGCATTTACAGCGGCACGACTGCTAGCAGAAAGGGAGCCAGACTGAGTTCCCTCTTCAGCTCTGCTCCCTTGAGTGAGCTTGGAAAAAGGCTTCTGCGTGACTCAGTTTCCCTACTCTTAAAATATCCAGAGTGTGAAGTATTTTATGAACTTCTGGGGGAAACTGAGATAGATGGCATAGTCCAAGCCAGTCAAAATCTGACTGTAAAAAAGGCCAAGTCAAGTTTTATGGTGTGATTAGCAGGCAATCCCAGCAAACCCATTCTGTCTGAGCAATACCTACCTGAGGGTATCTTATTGTAGGGTATTGCTATTGGGACATTGTTGTTCACAGCACTCACACAATTCAGTATGCAAACACAGTACAACAAAACCATGGTAAAATAAACCACAGTTTTGCTGCAATGAATGATTTTTCAAAGTTATGAAATGAAAGGAGTTTTGGACAGGGAAAGAAAATAGGACTTGATTTTGCTTTTTGGTTGAGTTGGAGAAAGGTCATTGCTTTCAGTGAAGTTGCTCTTGATTATATTGGTGAGAGAGAGAGAGAGTCCACATTGGATTTGTGGACTGAAAAATACATTCTGCTCTTCCTAAGGCAAAAGAAATAACTTTCACCTCTTGTATTTAACATCTTTATGTTTTCCAAGCACCATTGTTTCCTGTATTGTTGATGAGCAAAAGCACAAAGTTAGCATTTGGTAATCTATTATAGATTGTCAAATTACTATAGAGGTGGGTTTTTTTAACAAAATAGAGGTTACAGAGAAGAGTTCTATTCTAGCTGCCATGATTATTATTTTCCTCATATCTATTTTAAGTTAAAAACACAGCACGTAGTCTAGATAATTTAAATAATTTAAAGGTATTTACTTTGCTCTAATCTGGGTATGCAGCATGTTAGTCTTTACTGTAGTTTAGAAATCTGTTGGACCAATATGAAAGGGCTGAGAAACTGTTGAACCTCCTAAGAGCCTAGTAAATTTTTTTTTGTACAGGCTTATTTATACATTCTTAAACTGGTTTTACAGTAAATGAACCATGAATAGAGGTAACTGTCTTCAGTAACTGGTTGTCAAGTACCAGATTTTTAAGCCTCTGTAAAATGTGACCTCTGAAGTAGTATATTCCTACTGCAATGAACTGGGATTTACAGATGTCACTTCCAATAATGCCAACATAAACTTACCCATCTACTCACAGCATAGAGTCTTAATATTGAGGTCAGAGTGAAGCGTATGACTGGCTTTGGAAGGGATATAAAGTTTGGAGGAGTATATTTTCCTCATTGTGGAGGGATTTGCAGGTGTAAACACCATAGAGAATGTAGATCCACTGCTTTTTACTGGAAAAAAAGATGAGACACTTCAGGGTTCCACTGACGGCTTCCAGAATCACTCATATGCTTAAATTCATCATGCTGAAATTAGTCTTGGGTAAGAGACTGGTTTCCTGTGAGCATAAAATTTGTTAGGCTTAATACAGTTGAAACTAAAGCCAGTGAAGGCTCTTTAGTAGTGGAAAAACTGGTGCATGTGAGTATCTTCCAGTGGTTGGATGCACTGGCTTAATTCTGGGGCCGTACTAAATATGCATTTCTGAGGGCAGAGTCTGCTTCAGTACATTAACTATCCCTCCTGTAAGTCCCTGTTTGAATTAGTACGTGCTGATCACAGTAAAGCCTTCCGCTTTAGTGGGCGTCAGTCAGGGCAGGCTGCAGCAAGATGACTGCAGGAGCATGACTTCAGTGTGCCATAAGAGGTGGTGCAAGTGTGCATGCATGTGTTTTACATATCCCCTCTTCCCCCTGTCCAGTAAATCCATGGTTGTCTTCTCACAGGCAAGATGCAGGAAGAGTACCGGTATTAGGAAGAGGCATCTTTAACTTTCCATTTCTTCACTTCCTATTTCAGTGGCAGACAGTCATCCTTCTCCTCTGCACCCACTCGTTCTGCCACGCTCCAGCCTCTGCTCATGCTAATCATCACTTGCTTATTCCAACTAAGTTCCTTCTGAGCACCGCACGTATGAGGAGAGGCTGAGAGAGCTGGGACTGTTCAGCCTGAAGAAGAGAAGGCTCAGGGGGATCTCATCGATGTTTATAAATACCTGAAGGGAGGGTGCAAAGAGGACGGAGCCAGGCGCTTTCCAGTGGTGTCCAGTGACAGGTCCAGAGGCAATGGGCACAAACTGAAACATTGGAGGTTCCCTCTGAACATCAGGAGGGAACTGTGAGTGTGACTGAGCACTGGAATAGGTTCTTCAGAGGGGTGGTGGAGTCTCCATCCTTGGAGATATTAAAAAGCCATGCAGATATGCCCATCCTGAGCAACCAGCTCTAGGTGGCCCTTCTTGAGCAGGGGGGTTGGACCAGATGACCCATTTTCTGTTGCTTTTCAGCAGTCCTCATAGTTCCCCATCCTGCAGCCTTCACTTCTCTCAAGCACGCTGGCACTTTGCACAGGCAGGCTAATCCTCTTCAGTGGAGATCCTTCCCCATTACCCTAAAATCAACAGCACAGGGAGAACTACTTGAAAGCTGCACTTAGCAAAGGTTCTCCAGAGCTGCGACTTCTTATTTCTACAACTTATCTCTGACATCAACTCAAATGTTATACCTAAGCAAGGGAAATCCATGTAAGAATGTGCAGGTGCCTGCAATACTCTCTGAAAT
>VYZW01004401.1:24426-36877 GCA_013401315.1 Balaeniceps rex
CTCCCACGACTCCCCCGAAACACTGGTGCTTTTGGCTTTGTGTGAGGAAGAAGTGCTGTCCAGGGATACCTTATTAATTCTGAGTAAGGTGGCATGCTGCACAGCCTTCTGGAGGTAGTGCGGGTAACTTTCTCCACTCGAGAGGACCATTAGTCCATTTGCTCATGAGCTTTATTTTTCCCTTGCAGGTCAACCATTTGTGCCAACCACTGCCCCAGCCTTCAGCATCCAATTATTTATAAATGTCTTTCTCACCTGTATTGTCAGCTATAAAAGCACTAAATGTATTAGAGACATTCTGTTCCTTTGGATTAACTCTGACTCTGTGAATAGTTACTCTGGAGAATTGTTAAAAAAAATCCCTGTATATCTCTACCCACTGATTTGGCCATCCCGTTCCAAATATTTCATATCTTGAATATAGAAAGGGTAGAGCTTAGATTTATGCTGAGAAGCCCGTCAGCTAAATGGTGCTGCTTTAGAATCAGACTCAATATTAAGCTCTTAATAATGTGAATTACTCACTTTGAAAATACAGAACTAATTTTGATGTAGATTTGCAAGTCACTGATCTCTTGCCCTGGATTCATACTGCATCTGAAGAGGCAGCCTGCTTTCTAAAAGGATGGGAAAACTGGACCAATGTCAGTTGGTTTCAGAGCATGGAAGAGTGGAGCAGGAATCGCAAAGATCTGGGCCACCTGGACTCCAGTGCATAGAATTCACGGAGAATGCAGCCAAGTGTGAGCATGTGTATAGATATTATGAAATTGTGTTTAAATAAGAAATCCAACGAAACAACAGTTAGCTGAGAGACTCTGCATTAGTAGGGTCAGTAATGTCCACTGTGAGTAAGGCAATGAGCTGAAATGGGCAGAATGGAGTCTTGAAGCAACGTTTCTATTGGAAAACAAGCTATTCAACAGCTACTTATAAGCCTAGGACAAACTGTCCTCACAGCCAGTTTGCATGTAGAGCTGTAACCTGTTAGATTTAATTACAATTTATTTGTTTATGTTTGGAGGGATGGGGTCTGATTCCTTTCTCATTTATGCATGTTTTAATCAAAATAGTGATATACTTACCAGCAGCATACGTTTTAGTGCTATTAAAAAATGAGCTTAATCAAATGTGGAATTGGGCACAAGGTCTCTGAAATTAGCTTTGGGGCTGCTTCCAGGGCTTCATTTTCCTTTTGCTCTTAGGTCAGTCATTTCACCCCAGGGACAGCAAAAGAGGCTTTCTTCTTCCCCTGTTGCAGATTTGGAAGGCTGTCTGAAGGCACTGTGAACTTGAATGTTGTCAACAATCGTCATTCTCCTGCAGCTATGTTTAATAATCATTGTGTCCATTTAAGAAATGCAACTTATCAAGCCATTGTGCTAGCCAGAAAACCAAGAAATCTTTTCTAGAAAAGGAGGGGGAAAATGAGGCTTTAAGTTTTGTGTGTGTTCATTTCCAAAGTGAATCAAATTTCTTTTGAAACTCAGAGACCCCAGGGTAGGTGGTAACGTGGTGGCTAGGGTGTTTTCTGGAGACAAGACATCCAAGTTCAATTCTCTGTTTTGAAAGAGTCAAAGAGGTTCTCCCATATGAGTCCCCTGCCTCCTGGACTGCTGGCTGTTGTGGGGTTCTCTTCGTCTTGGCCCTGAGACTGCTTCCCTGAAATGCATCCATTTCAAAGAGTCCCATCCTGATGAATCACTACTTCCTCCTGTCGCAAAGAAAGCTGTTTCCTAAACAGCTGTTTAATTATATTGGGAAATAACACAAGCTTTCAGGAAGAGGTGGTATGTTCCATTTCGGAATAAAACCATCATCTACGTTAAATGGTTAGGGCTGTATTTACGTGCCAGGCAGTGTTGTGACTTGTGGAAGAGGTGAGTAGCTGCCATGTCAAACACCTTGCCACAGCCTCATTTCAGGCTGCTTCCCTTTGCCTCAGATTGCGAAGTGGGGGAGGCCAGGATAGCAAGACATCTTGAAAGTTTTGATTTCTTACATTCTCGTGGACTGGTGCTTTGGGCCATGGACGTGGTGCAATGGGCTGCAGATGCTGGACAGCGCTCCCGTCCCCACGGAGTTCTGGACAGCAGCTGCAGTGTGCTGGTGGAAACCTGGGAAATCTTTGGCTATCTTTGTTCTGGAGGTTTTTGCAGACATAAAAAAGGTCAACTAGAATACTATGAGGGTGCAGTGGATGGTTAGAAAAGAGATGGATGAAGTGAAGATCTGAGACAAGCTAAGCAGAGTGAGACCTCATTGTTCAAGTGAAAAGTAAGTAATCAATCTAGCCTAAGTTGGGGCAGTTGTGGAAGGAGCATCTGTTATGGACTGGAGGAGGCTGGAACAGAGACTTAAGCCAAAGGAAGTGGGGCTGAAGGGGCATGTGGGCAGAGAGGTGTTTTGGGGAAAAAAAAGATTTGTCTTGGTGGCACAGGATACTGATGACACTTGGAAGTCTTGAGGAGATGTGGTGTCTGAATCTAGTGATTTCTGTTCAGACCTTACAGCTACACAACAAAAGCGTGGCTTGCAACTCAGTGCTAAGAAATTTTGCGGATTGTAGCAATCATTTTGAACACGCTATTTCTAGAGTTTATTTGTGGTAGTCTTAGTGAGCTTCTAAAACAATTCAATCATACATCGGTTTCACTGCAACAGGAAGTGCATAGATGGTGTTCTGTGTTACAAAGTTGTAGTAATGTATCCACTGCTGCCTAAAGTCATGCAATAGTCTGTGTTTTCTGCAGTTTTATTTCCCACCCCATCACAGAGGACTCCTTCCAAATATATGACACTTAATGTTTGAGAACAAGAGAGAAGTATCTAATATTTGTCTAGACAAATTGAAGACTACTAACTGGTCCGTTTGCCAGTGCAAGCTCTATACTCTTGAAAGGAAAAAAATGCTTAGGTTCGCATGTTTTTTCTCCTTGTCTAGAGCACTGCTCCAGACAAACCGTGCTGGTTTGTTGTGGTGTCATGATAGTTGGGGGAAGAATGTTAGTAGCTAAGTCAGTGTTTTTACGATAAGACAGGAAAGGGAGCTTGCTGGGAGGGTCTTGTTGTCCTGAAGAGAGCTTTGACAAAAGGGGGGAAAAGACACCAATATGTCTCCATATTACAACAATTTCGATTGTTATGCCCTGCTTGGTGGTTTTTGGGTTTTCTTTGGGTTTTGGGGGGGGTAGGGTGTTGGGGGTTTGGTTGTAATACGGAGACACTTCTGGTACAAATTTGTGAAATGACAGCATGCACGCCTATACTCCAGGCCCAAATAGGATATTGCCAGGAGAGGACTCACAGTGTATTAGCTCCGTGGGTCTGGTGCATGGGAATGAATTTAATCGTAACGGCAGTTTTTTCTTTCAAAAGAGACTTTGTATAAATGTCACTTTATTTGGTGCAACAGTTTCTTTGGTGCATTCTGGCATTTTTGCTCACTTCAGCATGATAGAGCTATCTTTTATTACTCTGGTCCTTCAGGTGGGCTTGGAGTGAGCAACAGAACTTGTTTGTTTCTCACACCATTAGTAGATTGAAAACTGTGTTTCATAGATATTACTAAAGACTCAAGCTCAAGACAAGAGTTGTGCCAGTCTTAAAAATAACATTTAAAATTTCATCATTTTAAGTTAGATTCTGTGCATTCTGGTGTAAGAGATATCAGACTTTTTCCTTCATTTATGAAGCCAGATGTTTAGGAAAGTGAAATATCGTAAAATTATGAATAACATAAAAACTAGTGGGATTGACCAGTGTTACGCTCAACCAGAAAATGTGAGGATATTGTATGACCTCTGGTAAGATCCTGCAGTAAATTAGATCTATATGTCGCTCTTGGGGGTTTGGGCCCTCACAAATATATGTGGAGAAAATGTTGTATCTCGGTGTGTTCCTGGGTTTTGTCCTAACAGCTACCATTTTATCCCAACACATGCTTATAGAGTTCAGGAAGAAAAACTAGCAGGTGGTAAGAAACTCTCTTAAAAAATAGTCCAAACCAACAGTTTTAGACTTTGGGCTTTCATTTGTTTGTTTGTTTGTTTCTTTCCTACCCTATCAACTCAGAAGCTTCCTTTGTTGTCTGTTTGCAGATACGTGTTAACTAGAACAGCCTATGCACACACAGATCTTTTTTGGCCCTCTGGCATTTTAGTGGCTTAGGGACCATCCATACAGTTCAAAGAGTTCAGTCATGAATCATCTTCAAAGAAGGGAATCATTTTCATGGGTTCCACCAGATCTATACAAGAGGCTATTTTTAGATCAAGGATTTTTTTCCCCCTTAGAGCTATAAGACATCTGTGGCCTTGCCTTAGATTTGAAAAATCTGCTGTGCTGAAAGTAACTCCTTTAAGGCCATCCTTTCATGTTCACTTTATTGTTATTTTTCATTTGATTGCAAATAGTCTGCAGATAGCTTAAAATTGAAAAGGGCTCTGTACTTCTGTAGCTCACATGTAAAGTCCTATCGGAGAACACTGGTTTCCTGCACGGTTAATGCAGATGGTTGCCTGTGAAAGGATGATCCTTAATTACCAAGCTCACATTTATTCTCTGGTGTCATACATAATGAAGTTTACCTGTCCAAGTCTGAGATATGTGTATGTTTAGAAATTGGTGGTTTATGATACACATATGTTTTTTGGCATATAGCATGTTGAACAGTAATTGAGTAAAGAATGTCTTCAACATACCCTTGTTTTATTTGGGAACTCGTAGCATAGCTGCACAGGATCCAATGGAACAAAATGAAGGAAAATGGAGGCAACTTGCTCACAGTTGCAAAGTATTTCTGTTGGTGTTACTGATGTTGTAAAATGGATAGTAGACATATATGATCATCTTTGAGTTTGGGCTGGAGAGCTACTCCTACAACATACAGTAATCAGGCAGATTTAGGAATATCTGAGTGGCAAAGAGCAGCAATACACTTTTGCGCACCTCAGAAACTTTTAGGAGAGAGATCAGGTTAACTCTGACTGTGGACACACATTGTAAGAACATTTAACAGAGCTAGCTTTCTAACTGAATGCCAGAACATGAAGAATATAAATGTGATTATTTTTTAAGGTGCTTACCAAGAAATACTCTGGATTTTTTGTGTATCGCTTCTTATCATTGAAAGAAGAACAGCATTTTATTTCAAGATCTAATGAAAGAGCTTAAAATACAAAACAGTGTTCAATGATACAATGGTAAAAACCTTGTACCTTTTTGGATTTCCAGCCCCAGTGTAGAAAAGTGCAATTCATACATGTATTTTGGTAAAAATGGCCAAATGCAGAAGTCACCACTCCATATGTTAGGACTCAAATCTTGCTCCTGGAAAGAGTCCAGTGACATGAGTGAGATGAATATTTGGCCTTTTTCAGACAGAAAGGTAGCAACGGGCAAAAGGCTGTTCAAATTTTATGAAAATTTCCCAAAAATTTCCCCAAGCTTTATTTTTAATTCAACAGAAATAAATTCTTTGGCCCTGATATCTCCTCTTCTGGTTAATGGGCTGTCAGGGACCAAAATGTCAGCTGGCAGCATATCTCCCAGACAGCCCTCAGAGATTTTAGCTGTAGCTAGTAGTTGGGCTGGGCAGTGCTGCTTCTTCGAATGCCTCATTCCTAACTCTCCCTGATAAGTGTTCAACATTTCTTGATGAGTGAAGGAGGTAGTGGCATGGCATAAGTGCAACGTACCAGATTTGCATCACTTGGAGATGTTGGCAGTGCTTCTTGCCACCACTCCCTTTTGTTGATCTGCCACTCTCTCTCTTACAGGATTTTTATTTTTCACTTGTTCTTTCAGCATAGGAACACTGAAGAGGATAGTCTGCCTTCTTTGGATGATGGGCGATCCTTTTGTATGTTTGTATGCATACTTGGTGTATGTTTGTCTGCAGGTTGGATGAACCATCTTCTAGTATCTCCCCTCCAGTTTTGGTTGGTGTTTGGTTTTTTCCCTGTCATGATTCAAACTGGGCTGCCCAGGGAGGATCACAGCGGTTCTGTGATTCCCTTGGTCTAAATTAAGATGAAAAGACACCAAACGATCGATTAAACACTTTATTGATGGTAAAAAGACAACCTGAACTTGGCAAGCATATTTGTAGGCAACCTGAACTTGGAAAACGTAACCATAGGCAACGTTGGTTCTAACTGGAATACTTATAAGAAGAAAGGAAAAAAGAAGAAAAGGCGGGGGGGGGGGGNAGAGAAAGAGATATCACCACCCTTGGAGCCCGCAATGTCGATGGTAAACATGGCAATCCTCCGGTGGTTGGTGCACATGCGGCTCCTTGGAGTTGTGTCTTTTATAGGCTAGTCCCTGCCTCCAGTCTCGCCCCCTTGAGGACTTGTATGGTTCTTGTTCCAGAATGTTCATCAAGTTCTGTGCAGGTGCCAATGTAGGGGGTGGTTGCGAGGGATCTTGTGGGTGGTCATGAGCCTGTTCCTCAAATGAACTCCGCATGACCTCTGGCCATACACAGCAAGTTGCAAGGTACATCAGGAGGTGGAACTGTGCATCCTCTGACACGTCCCCCAGCTCCCTGCCAACTGGCTTCTCACCTGTGATGCTATGCAGACCCTAATTGGTCGCTGTGGAGGCCTTAACTTGTCTCTATGCGGGCCTTAACTTGTCTTGCCACAATGTTTGAGACATTCAACATACATTAACTCTTTCAGTCTCTCGCATCTCCCCATTTGACCGGTTGCAGAGGTGTTGCCATTGCTAAGAACAGGATCAAAGCAGGATACATTCAAATGCGTGGACTTCTTTCTTCTTTTTGGTCACAGTTTACATCCTGTGTCTACCAGCTGCCAAATCTCTTCATTCATTCTTTGATGAACAGTTACGTTCTTTCTCACTCTGGAGGAGAGCAGTTCTATCTGTCTATTCCAAGTATTATCAAAACTCATGAGCATCTGACAACAGTAGGCATATCTTCTTTTCTGCTGCCAGCATGTATGCCATGGACAGGAAAAAAATCATGGCACAGATGTGCGACTTAAAGCAGTACTTTCATTGCTGCCTATCACAGAATTAAACATAAACCAGGAAAGATAGACTTCTGTGCATCCTCTCTAAACTCCTTCCAAACTTTTGCTTCTTGTCTGCTCACAAATTTGCTTGGCAACTGACTCATATGTTGATGGGAAGCTAATGGGAATTGGATTTCCTGCTTGTTTGGAAGTGTCACTTCAACAAGAGAAATATTTCGAAGATAAAATTCTGGAAAAATGTTTCAAGTCAATCAGAACTTACTATAGTAAATCTCAGATTCTGTTTATGTCTTAATAAAAATGTCCACCTGATTTACTGCTTCTTCGAAAAACTTTATGTCAAATAAATTAAAATTTTCTGGTGGCTGGGAGGATCCAGCTAGAAAATTTCTAACTGTGGCAATGCTAACTTCAATAACTTCACCTCATGCTGCATGTTACCATAAAGATGCCCTCAGTAGTTTTAAACCAACATCAAATTACTAAAGCTTGAGGGCTAATGATTGCAGCAACATCAGCTGTAAAACACACACTGGGAGGCTGGATACATGCTTCAGCAGCTGGCTGTGCTGGCTACACCTAACTACAGCCCAATGTTGCATGCTTTTGAGGTTGGAAGCATAGGACCAAGATCTCATAGTTCTTGCTGAGACACAACCAGCCTAAGGGGCCTGACCAGGTGCCTAAACACCTCAGTTGTGCCACTATTGTAAAGGACAAGTAGGTGGCCTTGGACAACCAGATCAGATCTCCAAAGGCCCAGTGGCTCCACAAATGGGATTGCAGTGCTTGCTGCTGCTCTTCCTCCTCATTTGGTAACTGGATTGACTTTTTTACTTTTTGCAATGGTGTATTTTGCATTTGTGGTAGAGGTTGCACTGTTAGATCAAAATTCAGGGTGAAAAATAAAATGAGTATTTACTCTTCTTACCATCAGCCATGACATCATTTGTGTTGTTACAGATTTGGCTTCACTGTGTGTGTTTAATGCTTGCAGATGTGTTCAGTGAGCACATAGGGAAAGGAAAAATTGTTCCCTTTGAAGGAAAAGATGAAGTGGAGCACTAAGGTGAAGAATTTAGCAAGCTATCTTTAGATAAATATGGTTTCTGATTTGGTTTGCATCTGAGTCCAAATCAGCCAAAAGAAGTCAAGCAAGGTTTTAAATTGGACTAAGGAGGCTGTTACTTGATCTGTTGTTGTTATGTTTCTTTTCATGGACAACCTAGTCATATGAGGAAGCATATGAATGAAATGCTTACCTGATATTACTGTCAGCAACAGACAGGTAAAGTGAACAACAGTCAGTCGTCTGTGTTCTGCTGTATGTAAAAATTCATGGAGATTTCTGTACTGCTTCATGCTGTACACATTTCAGTGATAAGTAATAATCACAGACAGAAATGTCTGCAGCCTACCTTTCAACAGCAGCATAGACAATCGTTAAACCAAGCCATCTTAAATAAGGTAGACGCTCTTGCAACTCGTTCATTTTCTCAGAATTAGTCTTTTCTCTAGAGCTCACTTGTATAAATCCCTGCCAAGTAGAGTCTATTTATTCTATTTCTGTACACAGTGGCAGCATCTTCAATAGTCTTCCAAGGATAATAAAATAATTTGGGGTGGGTACCAGTGAAATTACTGTGTTCATAGTATAATCTAGTTACTTGAACCTGCATAAAATTTCATTGCAATTTATAGCAAGTGCCTTACGCAACAAAGAAAAGATCAATTAAAGTAACTGGTATGCATTACAAGTGGAGGAATGGTTCTTATTTGCTGTGAACATAGGTAAGGTTTCTATTCTAACATCATATTTTCATATTCTTGATATGATAACATGATTAATAACTATGAAATCTTAAGTTTTATTACATGTAGGAATAGGGTAAACTTTTTCCTGATCTGATATAGGCAAAGTCAGTTTGAGACTTCTGTGTCCCAAGTTCTGAGATGGCCTGATGTCTTTAATGCTGTGGCTTTTGCCTCCCCCAAGCTGACTGGCTGCAGAGAGAGCTCCTGCTTTGCGATGAGGATTCCTGCGCCCCCACGCAGGTTGTCTCAGTGTCGCCAAGAGGGAGCAAGCTGCTAGCTGACTCCTCCTCGGCTGGAAGGATGGTTTCCAATCCAGAAATGGAGATCCCACTCTGGAGAAAAATGGGAACTGTGCGTAGAGTCACTTTTAGTTATCCTCTGAAAACTTGCAAATGTATATTCCTTAGCTGGCTCATGGTAAGTGTTTTCAGGAGATCGCATTTTAAATGTGGTAAGAGTGGTTGAAACATTTAAAAATATTTCTGCATACATCATGATTGAAATTAAAATATCAGATTAGGGAATGACTTTTCTTAATTTTTGTTTTTAATGGCAAAGGATATCTGTTTGGGCTGTTTTGATAAAGTGAAATATAAAAATGCCAGTTAATGCAAATGTATTTCATTAGAACTTTTACGGAAAGAGCTGTACCTGCAAATATATGTACCTCTGTACTGGAAGTTGAAAGAGGAATTAAAACACAAGAAACTTCTAAAACATTAAATATTAAGCATAACCCAGCACTCAGACTTTCACGGGGGAATGGCAATTTTTCAGCATCTTGTATGTATTCATTGCACATTTTTTAAAAAATTGGTGCTGAAATGGGTCAACAAAGCACGCTTTCACAAACTAGCTACAGTTTTTATCATTAGCAAGATTACTTCTCCCCTTCATCCTCATCTTACTGTTAACTTTTCTTGGGGGATCTTTGCTAAGGTCTCCCTAAAATCAAATTATCCTGGTTTGGATCTGAGAAACAGCATTCTCCGTTTCTGTAGGGAAAAAAAATCACTAGACAAGATGCACCTAAGTGGTGTATCAAGGCCACTTTTCTTTTAGAGTACACAAGGCAAACTCCCATTTCAGGACAGATCTGTCTGTAAGGTAAGTTCACCAAGGTGACTGTTAAATTGCCTTAAAGGCTATCAGAGCTGTTGTCTCAGATCTACTGTATATTCAGGGATATGTTTATTCACACTAACTTTGAAAATACGACTTTATCTACCTTGGGGACTTAAAAATGGCTTTGCTTTATTTTTAATGAAAGTTTTCTGAGTAATCTGTACCTGATATACAGCAGTCTCTGTGAAAAACATAATGACGGCTGTCGTGGTTTAACCCCAGCCGGCAACTAAGCACCACACAGCTGCTCGCTCACTCCCCGTTGGTGGGATGGAGGAGAAAATCAGGAGAGTAAAAGTGAGAAAACTCATGGGTTGAGATAAAGACAGTTGAATAAGTTAAACAAAAGCCACGCACGCAAGCAAAGCAAAACAAGGAATTCATTCACTACTTCCCATCGGCAGGCAGGTGTTCAGCCATCTCCAGGAAAGCAGGGCTCCATCACGCATAACGGTTACGTGGGAAGACAAACACCATCACTCCTAACGTCCCCCCCTTCCTTCTTCTTCCTCCAGCTTTATATGCTGAGCATGATGTCATATGGTATGGAATATCCCTGTGGTCAGTTGGGGTCAGCTGTCCCAGCTGTGTCCCCTCCCAACTTCTTGTGCACCCCCAGCCTACTCGCTGGTGGGGTGGGGTGAGAGGCAGAAAAGGCCTTGACTCTGTGTAAGCACTGCTCAGCAGTAACAAAAGCATCCCTGTATTAGCAACACTGTTTCCAGAGCAAATCCAAATCATAGCCTCATACTAGCTACTATGAAGAAAATTAACTCTATCCCAGCCAAAACCAGCACAACTGCAAATTACAGAATGTGTCAGACTGTGCCTTGCTTTACAGCTATATATACAAAAAGAAGGTAGTGTTCCATGGAGCATATAACATGAGTTCACCGGGACACTGAAAAAATAAGTGAGAGAGATCTTCTGAGGTTTAATAAATCAAAAATTACTTCTGTGTATTTCAGAAATCTCTAAGGCCTGCAATGGGGAATGGATCAGGAGGTATCATACATGCTTGCCCTGGTCTTTTACATATTATCCAGTGTTGGCCATTCTCAGAGACATGATGTTAGTTTGGTGGCTTGATCTGACCCAGTGTACTTGTTGTTATGTGTTTGCAATCCTGGCCTCCACTGAAGCCTGACTTAGCAAAATATTTAAGCACACAAGTAGAACCATCCAGCTTGACTGGAAAAACCAGAGCACTGGATTGACTTTACATTTCTGCAGGGTCGTTGCACTCAGGAGAAGTCTAAACAGCCTTGAGGTGGTTATAACCTGTGTCTGGCAGCTAAATATAGAACAGTTGGTTAGCTCCATGTCACTAAAAAGGTCTGCAAAGGAAAAGTGGTATTTCCCCAAATATTTTCTAGCATATGTGAAAATTTCTTGGTCCAATAATGTTATGTGGATCTGAAGACTTGAGGCCTAAATTCTGTAAGGAGGAGTACTAATATATTTGCAGTGCCATAACTGAAATAATCTGTGGTGCTCTTGTGTTACACAGTGCGGAGGATCCGCTTATCGATACTGCATTATTACTTCACCACAAGGTTTCTGCGAATGGGACCAGTGAGCTAGTCAGACTGTTTGATATGTGCCCAGAAATGGGCTTTTTACGTTTAACAACCGTAACAATTACAGACTTTTCAGTACAGATGTATTTTGTTAGGAGACCCCCCAGCCTGACGTCTCTCATTTACTTTTGGGGAGGCATTTAAACTTTAACGGTAACTTGCTATGTGAAGTAAAATGCAATTTCTGGAAAAGACTCTTGGGTCAGAGAGCTGACCCCTGCAATTGTAGGAAGCCACCTTCTATAACCCCTTTAATTTCACCAAAGCCTTGAAAAAGCTTACTTCTGGTCCTCTCTGACTTTACTGACAGGAGTCCTAAGCTGTCATCTCTGCTTTTTCTATAGTATTCAGCTAAGAAGCATCTAACATATAGCAACATACAGAAGTACACAATATAGCACTTCATATTGTTTGAATTTCAGCCCATTTCTACGACTCCTGCCGTCAAGGTTCTCTGCTACCCTACCTACCTCGCAGTTCTTTTATTCACCCCATTTTCTGCAGCATTTTTAACAGCTTTGCCTGTGGCATCCCAACAAATGCCTTTCAGTAGTCTTGAACAGGACAGGTTTATTAAGTTTCCTTTCTCTAGAAAATCACTTTTATTATTTTATACGTTTTTATCAGTGCTCATGTTAGGGTGACCCAGTAAGTTTGGTAAAATGATATTGAATTTCATCTTCTGTTCAATATAACTCAGTGTCTTTTTTCTTCCAAACACCTCTGGCACGGATTTTTAGCATGAGAGCCAATATGATTGCCCAGATCACTTTCCCTGCTCCCTCTGGCACCTCATTTCCCCCAGCTTATGTCAATCAAATATTTCTCAACTTCTTTGAAAACTGAATGTATCTCAGCAAGAAATTTATAGAAGTTACTGTTTTCTATATTGTGATATGCACTTCTGAAATTAAGTACGATATTAAG
>VYZW01004404.1:5915-17096 GCA_013401315.1 Balaeniceps rex
GACTGTCTCTTTGATGCCAGGGTTTTTCTTCCAATGTAATTTAGTAACGAACACTTCAAAGGAAAAAAAAAAAAAACAAAAAAAACCAAAAAAACCCAACTAACAATCCCAAAATAGATCAGTTGGCCAAGGCTGTCCAATCCAACATTAGCAAAATAGGATAATCTTCTCACAACCATTCACAGCAAATATGGGTCAGTAATCTAGGTGCTGTCTTTGGACTTGGGAGATCCAATCGTTTGTCATCTTGGTCAACCTTGTTTTCTTTACGTTTCAATTCTCTACCTATGAATTAAAGATGACTGCCTTCTGCTGCCAATGGAGATGCTGTGATGGTGAAAACAGTGTTGACATTATGGATCTAAATTGTTACATAATTATCTAATACATATATGCACTTGAGTTTCTTCAAATATTTGTTGCCACACCAGAATTGAGCTGATGCTACTAATTTTTCGTGTCCTTTCCCTTTATTTCACATGGCAGAAACCTACTGAGGCTAGTACCAGACCTTTGTTTGTCTTACTCTCCCTTTCACAACTTGCTTTACCACTGTATAGCAGCAAAGCAAGGTCCTGCAAAGGAAGAAAATGGGATGCTTGGAAAGAAAAGATCCAGCATGAGTAGCACTGTGATGAACCATATACAGAGAAGGCTACATATAGCTGCCTCCTTCCTGTCCAGCATTGCTGCTACAGCTGCAATATTTCAAACAACACAAAAAAACCCCTAGATATGACAGGACAGCTAAGTAGGGAGATATGAGGTTGTATTAGACACAAGTCCAGAGCAGAGGGACTGAAGCAGGCAGCAATCCCTGCCTTGAACAGAAACTGCCCAAGAACCTCTTTGAGCAATGCACAGAGTCCCTATCTAGCTACACCACTTGAAATTCACTCCCTCCCAAGCCTGCAACCTATCCAATTCACCTCCGCCTAAGTGTCACTCACCCAAACTTGGACCATGTTCCATGCTCCTTCACCCAACCTGTTATTTATTCTTATCTCACTCTACATAAAACAGACTATAATTTCACCCCTGTGCTTCCAGTTAATAATACTCCCCCTACACCTCACCATTAGCCGCCTTCCCTGGCTGTAGCCACCTCCTCTCCAAGTTCTCAAAAAAACAAACCCTCCATTTTTCTTTCCAGAAGGAGTTAAGGAAAATCTGGTGTGCTGGTTTTGGCTGGGAGAGACTTAATTTTCTTCATAGTAGCTAGCATGGGGCTATGTTTTGGATTTGTGCTGAAAACAGTGTTGATAATACAGGGATGTTTTAGTTATTGTTGAGCAGTGCTTACACAGAGTCAAGGCCTTTTCTGTTCCTCACACCACCCCACCAGCAAGTAGGCTGGGGGTGCACAAGAAGCTGGGAGGAGACACAGCCGGGACAGCTGACCCCAACTGACCAAAGGGATATTCCATACCATATGACATCATGCTCAGCATATAAAGCTGGGGGAAGAAGAAGGCGGGGCGACACGTTCAGAGTGATGGCGTTTTGTCTTCCCAAGTAACCGTTATGTGTGATGGAGCCCTGCTTTCCTGGAGATGGCTGAACATCTGCCTGCCGATGGGAAGTAGTGAATGAATTCCTTATTTTGCTTTGCTTGCATGCATGCCTTTTGCCTTACCTATTAAACTGTCTTTATCTCAACCTATGAGTTTTCTCACTTTTACTCTTCTGATTCTCTCCCCCATCCCACCGGGGGGGAGTGAACGAGCGGCTCTGTGGTGCTTAGTTGCTGGCTGGGGTTAAACCACGACATCTGGACAAGATGAACACTGTCCCCAGTAGCATTCTGGTATGGTAGTTTCCCTGCATGACTAACTATTTTAATTGTTATTTGTTTTTCAGAGAGAGTAATTTCTCCTATTCTAACTCATGAGCATATGACAGTTGCCCATTAATCTGTCTACATTTGACATGAAGGTTAAAACAAAAGACTTACTGAGACAAAACCCACAGTATTAAATCTTAAGCTAAAGAAGAATCATTTTACGTATGGGGTCTAATGGAAAGCAAAACATACAATCAAATAAACACATCTCTAGGAGAACAATTCATGTCAGCTTATTATTTATGTTTACCTTGAATCCAGCAAACTAGAAGGAAAAACAAAACCTTTTTTGAAACAAATCAGCCATAAGAACAGTGACTCACTAAGACTAAGTAAGTCTTAGCAGTCAGTCAAGAAAACAAAAAGCTATTGGAAATTCTTCATGTAATGGATTATTTCTAAAGATTTCCAGGTGTCATCTTAGAGATCTTTTATCTCAGATATAAGGTAAGAAATGACTTTGGCTGGTTTTGTCTTCAATTTTTTACATAAGTCTCTATATTGTAACCATACGTTATTTTTTAAGAGTCTGTAAATTTTCTGCAAGCTTTTAAAAAATGTGGTCCTCTGATCTTTATAACTCCTTTCAAGTATGGAGGAAAGGCCACAACAGAATGTTGCCTTACAGTATTTACGTGAAGTACAGAAAAACAGTGTGGATGAACAGAATAACAGTAGACCATGTATAAGCTTTCATTTTTTTTCCCTAGAGAAGCTTTGTAAAATTGTGTACGGGTCAAAAAAAAAAATTATGTATTACTTTTGGGTAATACACAGTATATCCTTAAATTTTGATGTTATCTTGGTTAAGTCTCTCAAATGGAAGCATTATGATTTATAACGTATGTTCCCCAAGATGTAAGTTGTAATAGCAGTGGGATATCAATAGATCATTCATGCTGACTGCCTGCATTCACTTGCAATGTCTGGAGTTAGCCCAAATGATAAGGGGGATGAATCACTCCTTTCAGCCACTGACTGATGAGTATGAACGTTGCTGCTCTTTAAGATCCATCAGCTATAATCACGATGTATATTACTGTTAATCCTTACCTATTAGAAGAATTGTGCTATGAGGTTGCCTTTGACAGTATGGAGTAGGGTTAGGTTGCCTCGCTCATCCTGTCCAGTCCTGAGTTTCCATGAGAAACCTTTTTTTTTGCATGCAGATCTTGGCAGCGGAAAGATTAAATAATGACCACTGTACTATTCAGGACAGCTACAACAGTATAGCTTCTTTCCCAGGGAAGTAATTGTTTGAGATGCACTCAGTTTATAAATTCTGTGTGAACAGCACTTTGTTCTATAATACCTTCCACAGTTCTAATTTATCTTTTTTTAAGTCAATTTGGCATTTTATCAAATTATAGTTGGGAAGGGCATACTCAACACTGTTTCCCTAACACTTACCAAGGCCCCATTCATAATTCCTGATTTAGTTCTAATAGATGAATATCTACCTTCAATAAACCTTCAGTGATAGCAATTTCACATGTTCCTTAAATATTGATCTCTTTCCTTGATTAAATCTTGAAGTTCAGCAAGTCTAGCAAGGTCAGTGAGAAAAATTTAGCTTAACAGTGGACTTTCCACTGATAAATATAAGAGTCTTCTCTATGCCAAGAAGTTCATTTGTCATTGATTAAAACTTTTTCTACAGCAGATTTGACCATTATCTCCATAAACATTAACACATAATTATCCCAGGGATTGGGATGATATACATTAATTACATCTGTGAGGTATCTTTATTCAAACATTGTAATGGGATGCTCTAGGCGCAATCATTCAACCCAGAATATCCCACAGAAGCATACAGGGATTTTGTTTTTGGTTTTCTGTTGAGAGAAGGACAGACAGACAGAGTCAGACAGAGAGACAGCGCGCGCGCAAGCAGATGCTGTGTGTGTTTCTGCATGCGTGTGTGTGTTTATGTATAGAATGAGGCCAACTAATTCTCACTTGTAAATGAACTTTTAAATTAAAAAAAACTTAATTGATAGAATATTTTATTGTACTTTCAGAGCAGGCAATCTAACTTAAAAAATACAGGTATTATTACATTTCACTGTATGTATAAGGTATTGTAATAAAAGTTCCACGTTTTATAAAAAAACGAAAGTTAACTTGATAAACTAGGCTTAAGAAAGATCACTAACATAGGCTTCATTACAGCCCAGCTGTCTATAGTTTGTACTGGAGGACTGCCTACCGACTGGGCCAAGATACTCAAGAGGTATTTTAGGTATCAATATTTCAGACCTATTACTAGATAACTGATTAAAAAGCAGTTCCAGTATGCTTTTTTATTCTTATTCTTATTCTTTTCACATGTCCCATCCAGGAACCTGAAGAGGGTTTTTTGGTTTGAATTTTTGTTTGTTTTTAAATTCATGCCCATAGTAAAGTTCATTACTAACAACAGTCTTCAACAAAAGCCCTTTGCTCCCCTACCATGGCAATAGTGCTAATTCACACATTTAAATTTGGCTTTTACATTAAATTTGGTTTTAAATTAACAAATTGGAAACTCTTACGGTTTTCAGTCACATATGTTTGCTTTTGTTGGGCATGTAACAGATTTGTTGCACAAATCTCTGCTTTTCTGATCTGTTTGCTATTTTAATTATTGAACAAATACCATAACTCAGTCCACACATTCAGTCCTCTCACAGTCTTCTTTCATTACATACTCATTGGTGCTCAAGGTCACTTTGGGAAAGAAGGGAGGTTTACAAAACACTGTTCTATCAGAGTTATAAGATGTCCTGGTTTTGGCTGGGTTAGAGTTAATTTTCTTCCTAGTAGCTGGCATAGTGCTGTGTTTTGGATTTAGTATGAGAAGAATGCTGATAACACACTGATGTTTTAGTTGTTGCTAAGTAGCGCTTACACCAGTCAAGGACGTTCTTTTTCAGCTTTCCATGCTCTGCCAGGTGCACGAGAAACTGGGAGGGGGCACAGCCAAGATAGTTGATCCAAACTGGCCAAAGGGCTATTACGTATGTAATAATACCATATGACGTCACGCTCAGTATATAAACTGGAGGGAGTCAGCCGGGGGGCAGCAATCGCTGCTCAGGGACTGGCTGGGCGTCGGTCGGCAGGTGGTGAGCGGTTGCATCACTTGGGTTTTTTTCTGGGTTTCGTTTCTCTCTCTCTCATTCTCCTTTTCATTGCAATTTTATTACTATCATTATTATTATTATTTTATTTCAGTTATGAAACTGTTTTTATCTCAACCCGCGAGTTTTCTTTTGCCCTTCCGATTCTCTCCCCCATCCCACCGGGGAGGGGAGGGTGAGCGAGTGGCTGTGTGGTACTCAGTTGCCAACTGGGGCTAAACCACGACATAAGAGAACTTTTATACAGTGATATACATGTAATTGTTTTTTTTTAACTCTGGTTAAAATCTTTGTTGTAAGTGGTAGGAGCAGAAAACAGACTCTAAAAACACCTTCATTGAATTTCTGAAAAATGTTTGGTCCCTTGGTTCAAACTGCCCTATGCAAGCTTCAAAAGTTTAGGTTAGTTCTAAAGCAAAGGATGCTAAGAGATTGTATTGTCACACCCATAGCAGATTTTTTGCTGTTGCTCATCTTGACCTCTATACATATGCTGGATTGTTACTGCAATAGGACTACTCGTGTTTTCAATATTGAGGCTGTGCTTCAAAGTTTTTATGGATTCTGCAGTCCATCAGAGGGTTAGACTTTAAAGTAAGAACATGTTAAATGCATACCTCTTTGTCTCCCATTCTTTGCAAGGCATCACCCAAATGAAAATAAAAGCGTCCATCATCTGTGCCAGGGTCACCAGACTCTAGTCCTTCCTGGAGGAGGGAGGGAGTGGAAAAAAAAAATAAAGTATAAGAGAAACTTCAATAGGTCTTCTAAAAGAGTTCATTTGATTGCTGTAAATAGGCTGCCAATGCTATGCAAGAGGCAGGCTGTGAAACTGGCTATAAAATATAACCACCATGGTAACCCAGAACTTAGGTTGAATGAATACAATACTTCAGTAAAAAAACATTGAGAAATGTTATCAGTTTTCCAAATACCATGGCCTCTCCCCTCAAGCCCTCCAACACAGGGTTGTATTCAGAGATGGACACTTGCCCTGACCCTATATACATATACACAAGCATTTTAGAAAGCTGGATTAAGGTTTTATTTTGTGGTATTTCTTCCCAAACACTCAGAAGTATATGCAAGCCCTCTTTGAATTTTTCAAGAACCTTAAGTTTGCAGCATACTGCCAAACTCAAAACAATTTGAGACTCACAGCTGTGTACTTAGGGTTAACCACCAATAAAACAAATACCTGATGTTTAAGAATTGATGAGTCTCAATGTACAAGCTTGTTCCAGTTCATAGGCAGTGATATAGCAGTATAATGCCAACATGCAGCTTAAACAGTGATTTGTGATTAGTATGCTTCTACCTTGACATGTTTTATACATTCCAATTTTATTTTTTACAGGTAGAATATTTACTGTAGGTGAGAAAAGAAAAATACCTTTAGATAAGGTATGCTCTCTGCTATCTTGTTTTCTGCCTTCAGGATGAAGCCATAATGTACTTTGGCAAAGCCATCATTTGGAGCCAGGCTTAGAACCTGTTTGAGAACAAATGAATTAAATACTCATGTATGGATCTATACAAATTAACAAACCTGTGCACATATTACTATTTAGTGATGCAATGACATTTTGTTCCATCATTGACTCTCAGATAAATTCTTGGCTTGGCTGTACTTTCTTTTTCCCATTCACTTTTGTGCTTTGCCAGAAAAATCTATTACAAGCCAAACTTTGAAGCCTCAGAAGTAAAATTATTCCAACTGGAATCTCTGAATTGCATTATTTTTTTGTTGTCCGTCTTTCTCCACCCTCTCTCTTCAGTTACAGCATGCTACATTACAGAATTAACACCATTCATTAACATTTAAGTTACCTATCCCAGGTTTGACTAATCTGAAGGAAAGCAGCTGCTTTTGAACAAGTCTACAGCACAGTCATGGGAAGCGTAGTGTAGAAATATACCTGAAATAGTTTAAAATTAGATGGGTTTATACTGGTGGCAAACTACTCATGGCAAGAGAAAATATGCTACACTGTGAAGCACAGTGAGTACAATTTAGAAAGTTGCTATAAAATAACAGTTGCATCCTGTGATGGGACTGCGGAAACCCTGGGAGCACAAAGGGCATTCTCAGCACAACAGTGAATTGGAGCACTCTCTGGAAGAGCTTACATTTGCTTGGCCAAGAGAAAGCTATCAGATGGTAACGCAAGATCTAATGCAGTAGTGATTCAATGTGCTTTCACACTAGAAGGTGATGGATAAATTATTCTTGTATAGTTGTGTGCTGCACTCTTTGACCAAGACCAAGACCTAGCGTGCTGAATTAAGCTAAAAGATTTTGTATCCTGAACAAGATTCAGATAATGTCTGAGTTATAACCTGACTTAATTTTGCAGGAAAGGAAAACCCACAGGCAAATATCCAGAGATGGATATTTCATGGGGACTGTGCAAGAGAAAGATTTGTGAGTACCGGAACAGCTGTAGGAAAGGATCACTGGTCTGGGGAGTGTTTCAGGGAAAGGAGGTGTGAAGGTGGCTGGCCTGAGTTCTGAAATATGCACCCCCAACATTACTGAGATAATTTAAGTGCATTTGGTCTGCCTCAGCCAAGGGGAAAATTAGAGAATGTCTTGATCTACTTTCCAGTTTCTATGATGTATATATTCAATATCATTTGTAGCTCTATGTGGTATCAATTACATGGTCAAGTTAATCTGTTGTTACACTTCTCCTCTCCTTAAAATAAGGGTGGACAGTCTTATCAGGACAGATCCTCAGTCTGTGAGGATCATCACAAGCGCCTGAGAGTCAGTGGAATTACAGAGGCTGACACCTGCTGAATGTCTAGCACAGTCACTAAATACAAAACCATGGACAGATGAGCAATTTCTCTTGCCTAAATCCATTTTGAAGCTACTAAACTTATGCCATGGATAAAATGTCTGCATACATTATAGCCATTTCCCTCTGCCTTTTCCAGTCACTGTCTAACCTAATTTTTCAAACAAAATAATTACAAGCAAAACCATAACAAGTCCTCTGGGCCAATTTCTCTGCTTTCTCAAACCTTATTACATACAAACTACATCTGAACAAAACCAAAAATCAGTACAGCGTGGGTATAAAATGTTATGAGTTAAAAATAGCAGCATTTCACTTCTTTTTGCAGAAAATAGCTACTATGAAGGAACGATCAATTTAAGAATCTGTCTGAAACCCATAATATGACACATTATTAACAAAAAGTGAACTTGACAATTCATAGTGAGGATGAGCTTGATCCCTAGTATAAGAATATGCTACCACCTTATGTGACTTATGCGTTTTGACTACAGCATTCTGTGTATAATCAATTTGATACAAGAACCTGTACCTGCAGGGTGAAATAAGATGACTGACAGAAATATTTATTAGCCATATAATTTCATTACAGTTCCTTTAACTATAGGATAAAGCTATCTGATTAGTTAAGACAGAATAGAATTTTCTGTATCACAGTTCATTTAAACTATGCTGAGATGCATTAAGGCATGATCTACATTCAGAGCCCCTAAAGAGAAGCGAAGAGATACAATCAGCAGAAATTACGCTGGAAGTATTTAATGTAAATTGTATTACTCTGTTGCTGTTGCTGCGTGCAATATTAATTATGTTTAGAAATAATTTTTACTAAACTGCTCATAGCCCATTAAATATTAATCATGAATATAGAAATTAACCTCTGGGGCTATCAATAGCTAATTAGCCAGGGCACAGTACTGTGTTAATGTGGATATTCTGCTTTTGGTACCTGAGGTAGCTCAATCAGAGCTGGCTTTTGTGTGTCTGTATAATGCTGCACTGAGCCATGCAGACATGCCTCAGCATGGCAGGCAGAAAAAGTGCTATTAGCAGAGGAACTGGTCTTACGAAGTTCTCTTCCACTGTATTTTATCATAATCTGTAGATCTTTGAAAATAAAAACAGCTCTGAATTCTACTAGGACTACTTTTAATGTTACATGTCTGTGTCCCTAAGTGTAATGTTCAAAAGAAAATACTTTAATATTAGAGGTAAAACTGAAATCCTCTCCAGTTGGACACCATTTTCCATTTGTGGTTCAGCCCAAAGTCTGGCAAATGCATACTAGAAAAGTGTATTTTGTGTCAGACTATACCACACTACAGCTGTAAGTACAGAACTCTTGATCTGAAGTTCAGTGTTTATACACATCGCTTCTGTAGCTAAAAGAAGAAATACGTCATATTTAAGAGTTTTGAAATAAAAATGTGAGTATAGCACTTCAACAGCTGCTAAGACATAACAAATTTGGACTGGAAAGTAAGAATTGAATGGAAAATAAGTAAACTGGCTATTAAATGTAAAGCAGAAAGTTTTCATTCACTAGGATTCCTTGGGCATCTATTAAATCCCTTGGAGATGATGCCAGCTACAGTTAGTCTGGTCTGAAATGTTACATACTGTAATCCCAACGTAGGGGACAGTGCCTGTGAAGGGTCCAGCTGGTTGCACTTGCTCAGCCCATGCCTAACACAGACTGATAACACTGAATTAAGATCAAAATGTTACAGCAGGAAGCAAAGGAGGACGTGGGTACCTTTTGCCCAAGAATCTAGCAGATTCCCAGGAAATGGGAAATTTGGAGTCTAGATTCTCCTGCACAGAAGTGTTCAGCTACTTGGGAACTTGACTGAGGAGCAGAAACAAGTACCTCATACACAAGAAGTCAGACAACCATGAAGAAAAGAATGGGACCCAGAGGGGAATCAGCAAGAAGCTGAGCCTTTAGTCGAACAAGGGATATGTCCTTTTGAGGATGAGTCCTGAGCTCTGTTCGCTCTTCCTAGATGCCCATGCCTTCTGCATTAGAGAGCACTTGAATAAAATGTATGAACAACCTTGCAGTGGGAACCAGAACACAGGATTCATAAATATTGGAGGCATCTACTATGCAGCACTGAGTTCAGGCCCTTGTCTTTGCTGTCTTACGTTTTCTGTCAAATGATTAATTTGTCCTACACTGTCGAGAAGGAGGATTTAATCATACTACAAAAGTTTCCCAGGTTGCTCAAAAATCATGGGAAGAGTAAGATGTCCCCGAAGGCTCCCAGAACCACTCTTCACGTTTGCCCCTCTCTTTATTGACTATACACAGAGCTTGAGCACCTATGGTAGGAGGTATAACCAAAAATAAAAGCAGGTACACATGAGCTTCTGCCTGTTTCTTTGGCTATATTTCCTTTCTTAAAATTCTTTATGTAAATTTATCCTGAATTACAACAAAGAAAAAAAAATTACATTAATGTGTTGGAATTCAACCTGAGAAATAGCTAGAATATGGACAAAACGCACATGATTTTTAAAAAGAATAAATCCAACTCCTTTTAAAAGGTATTTATTTGTTGCTCTTTCACAAGGACAGAACATCACTATGTGTTTAGTGAATGGCAAAACAGAGTAATTATACTGGATAAAGCCTATGGAAGCATGGAAAACAATATATTAAAAGCAGACCTGTTCTTATTTTGCATATCTGTTCTTAATCAGAGCAGTATACACTTCTTCTGAAGTACACCAAACTCAAAATCAAAGTAATTATATAGCAAACTCATTACCTTCTTCCATTTATAAAAAATCCTGTAATTACTGATATTGAGAAATTCTAACATCTATATTGTTTGCAGCAAAATACTGAAAAATTGCAAAGGAAAATCTTGCCCAAAAGGAGGATGTTTTCGTTTTTTTCAATTTCCTTGCAGCTTGTGAAGCAGGTTCGGTTAATATATTCTATCTTGAAAAGCTGGTGTTTCCAATCGTCTGAGAAATTTTGACAGCAGGCCAAAAATTATTGAACAGAAATGTTTTATGGAGGGACCTACAAAGTAGCCAAAGTAGCAAAGCAAACATTCTGGCAACATCTGAGACTGCCAGAGGAGCTTGAGAAAAAAAAAAAAAAGGTATTATCAGGGTTTGGCTCCTGCTTCCAACCATATGGCTGAATGTCCTCCTTCTCTTTGAGAAACCATCTGAGATGAGAATCCCCTCAGACTCCCAGATGTGGTGGACGGAAAACCGGGCCTTTATTCTCAGGAGGTGGTACCAATCATGCTGACTTGTCCTCANTCTGTCAGAGAGTTTCCAGATGTTAACAAGGTTTCTAGGTCACAGGAGTAGAGTCGCCCTTCCTGGCAATGAAGTTTCCCCAGCCTGACAACCATAGTATAAGATCGGAATATAAATCCAATGAACT
>VYZW01004410.1:0-41267 GCA_013401315.1 Balaeniceps rex
TACCTGGACTTTAGTAAAGCCTTCAACACCATCTCCCACGGCATTCTGCTTGAGCAACTGGCTGCCCATGGCCTGGACAAGCATACCCTGTGCTGGGTTAAAAACTGGTTGGATGGCTGGGCCCAAAGGGTAGTGGTGAATGGAGTTAAATCCAGTTGGAGGCCAGTCACAAGTGGCGTTCCCCAGGGTTCAGTGTTGGAGCCAGTTCTGTTTAACATCTTTATCAATGACCTGGACAAGGGGATGGAGTGTACTCTCAGCAAGTTTGCAGATGACACTAAGCTGGGTGGAAGTGTAGATATGCTTGAAGGTAGGAAGCTCTACAGAAGGACCTGGACAGGCTGGACCAATGGGCTGTGAGCAATTGTATGAGGTTCAACAAGGCCAAATGCCAGCTCCTGCACTTGGGTCACAACAACCCCATGCAATGTTACAGGCTTGGGGATGAGTGGCTGGAAAGCTGCTTGGCAGAGAGGGATCTGGGGGTGTCGGTCGACAGCTGACTGAATATGAGCCAGCAGTGTGCCCAGGTGGCCAAGAAGGCCAACGGCATCCTGGCTTGTATCAGAAATACTGGGACCAGCAGGACCAGGGAAGTCATCCTTCCCCTGTACTCAGCATTGGTGAGGCCACATCTCAAGTACTGTGTTCAGTTTTGGCCTTCTCACTACAAGAGGGACATTGAGTTGCTGGAGCGTGTCCAGAGAAGGGCAATGAAGCTGGTGAGGGGTCTGAAGCACAAGTCTTATGAGGAGCGGCTGAGGGACCTGGGGTTGTGTAGCCTGGAGAAGAGGAGGCTGAGGGGAGACCTTATCACCCTCTATAACTACCTGAAAGGAGGTTGTAGCAAGGTGGGTGTTGGTCTCTTCTCCCAAGTAACAAGCAATAAGACGAGAGGAAATGGCCTCAAGTTGTGCCAGGGGAGGTTTAGATTAGATATTAGGAAAAACTTCTTCACTGAAAGGGTTATCAGGCAGTGGAACAGGCTGCCCAGGGAAGTGGTCGAGTCACCATCCCTGGAGGTATTTAAAAGATGGGTAGATGAAGTGCTTAGGGACATGGTTTAGTAGTGGGCAGGTATGGTTGGACTTGATGATCTTAAAGGTCTTTTCCAACCAAATGATTCTATGATCTGCATGTAAGCAAGGATGTGCCTACAAAGCACCATTATGGAGAAATCTCCCAAATCCTTTTTGGGAAAACAGCATTGCTGGGGTGCCTCTATGAAGTGCCCGTACACTAATGCATGCAGCATGGAGAATAAACATGGTGACTTAGGTATCTGTGTGCAATCGTGGGGCTACAATTTTGTTGGGCTCACAGATGAGGTGTGATGGATCATGTAACTGCAGTGCTGCAATGGAGGGATACAGGCCCTTTAGGAAGGAGGCTGGGAGGATGAGGAAGTGGAGTTGCCCTTTATGAGGGAGAACAGCTGGAGTATATGGAGCTCTTTCTAGGGATGGATGATGAGCCAATTGAGAGCTTATGGGTAACAATTAGTGAGCACAACAGTACGGGTGATACTGTAGTGGGTCAATAATCTTTGAACTATCATGGTGACTGGGAGAAGTGCCTGAAGACTGGAGGAAAGGAAATGTCAGGGAACTACAGGCCAGTCAGCCTCACATCAATCCCTGGGAAGGCAATGGAGCATATTGTCTACCTGGACTTCAGCAAGGTTTTTGATGTTGTCCCGTAAGATTCTCATAGAGAAGCTAATAGAGTGTGGGCTGGACAAGCGGACAATGAGGTGGATTGAAAACTGGCTGAATGGCTGGGCCCAGAGGGTGGTGATCAGTGGCATGAAGTCTAGCTGGAGGCCAGTAGCTAGCACTGGGAGGAGTGGCCAATACACCAGAGGGTTGTGCTGCCATCGAGAGGGACTTCGACAGGCTGGAGAAATGGGTTGACAGGAACCTCATGCAGTTCAACAAGGGGAAGTGTAAAGTCCTGAGCTGGGGGGGAACAACACCACGCACCAATACATGCTAGGGGGTGACCAGCTGGAAAGCAGCTTGGCAGAAAAGGACCTGGTGGGCACAAAGTTGAACATGAGCCAACAACGTGCCCTTGTGGCAAAGAAGGCTAATGGTATCCGGGCTGCATGAGGATGAGTGTGGCCACAGCAGGTTGAGGGATGTGATCCCTCCCCTCTACTCAGCGCTGGTGAGCCCATACATGGAGTGCCAGGTCCAGTTCTGGGCTATTCAATACAAGAAACATGGACACACTGGAGAGAGTCCAGCAAAGGGCCACAAAGGTGATTAAGGCACTGGAGCATCTCTCCTATGAGGAAAGGCTGAGAGATTTGGGACTCTCCAACCTGGAGAAGAGAAGGTTTGGGGCGGGGCTGTGGATCTCATCAATGTATATAAATACCTGAAGGGAGGAGCAAAGATGATGGAGCCAGGCTTTTTTCAGTGGTGTCCAGTGACAGGACCAGAAGCAATGGGTGTAAACTGAAACATAGGAAGTTTCATCTGAACATCAGGAAACATTTTTTAACTGTGAGGGTCACCGAGCACTGGCACAGGTTGCCCAGGGAGGCTGTGGAGTCTCTGTCTATGGAGATACTAAAAGGCTGTCTGGACACGGTCCTGGGCAACTGGCTCTAGCTGTCCCTGCTTGAACAGGGTGTTTGGACCAGATGACCTCCAGAGGTTCCTTCCAACCTTAACCATTCTGGAATTTTGTGAACTCCTAAAACACTACAAACATTACTGATCTCCTGCATTTAGTTACCTCAAACAGATATTGGACATCTTCAGATACAGCTAACTCAGATTTAAAGTCATACCTCATACTTTAGAGTAATAGTGTACATTTCAGAATGCTCCTATAATCCATAGCTATGTCTAAACTGCCTTGGAAAATAACATTTTTCTGGGACTTGGAATTAGACTTGTGATGTCAGTTTGAAGGTTTTTTTGGTGCAAGACAAGATCTGGAAAGAGGAAATGTCTGGTTGATGTGTCCTGCATTTCTGAGAGTCTTGATACAGGTCAGTAGCTCAAAATATTCTCCTGACCTGCAACAAGGTTGACTTTTGTCAGCCACAATTTGGAACCATTTTCTATGCTATGAAAGTGTTTAGAAAGTAATTTTCATGTACACCATTAGTCTAGTGCCAGTCACTGGGAGCAAACAAGCTCAGAATATGACAGTGGCAAATAAAAATTCTTAAGAAAAGGGGTGGTAATGAGGAATGTCATTAAATTTACCAGGTCATATCTCTCAAAGACACCTTCTCACTCAGATAAAAGACATTCTGTTTAACAACGTAGGACACCTCTCACCTACAAATGACCCTCTACTCTGTAGCTGAATGTGCACAGACCATTTCCTAAGGTTCTATCTCTCTGCTTTCTCCCCATTTCCTATATCATAATCCTATGACCTTCCCATAATCTCATGGCCTCTAGATATTTACCAGGACCCAGAAGAACCATGCTAAATTTAGTACATCAGTAGTGTTCAAAACCTCTAGAAACCCCCCTGTACCTTTGACAACTTCTCCCTGTTTCATTTTTGTCATATTGTCATCATTTTTGCAAAGAACAAAGGAAATTCACCATGGAAACGCTCTTTCCTAGCAAGCAGAAATGCCTAGATCTGCTACATGCTCCACTCCCTCTTGGAGGTGAACAAACTTCTCAAAACCAAAAAATAAAAAGTTTTCTCACTGGTTTTCACACTCCCACACTACAAAATCTTCACTCTGCACTTTAAGTGATGTCCAGTAAGTCTCCATGAAAGTTAAGTTCCCACTTTTCCAAAGGACATGAGAACTGCATGGAAAGTTATAACCACAGAGCCTGAGTCAGCCTGCAAATGGAAGATTAGCTTTGGACAGACGAGCTGATTCATGACAATGCAATGTGAATGCTAAGATCAGGTGCAACAGAGAAGGCAGAAACCTGGGCGGGGGGAGGACTGCCCCTTTCATCAGCAGCCTGCAGTTAAAGGGGAGTAAATAAAACATGAAACTGCACTGGAAGCCAAACTACATGCAGATCAATCTGCCTGCTCCAGACAAATGAACAAAGACTGGCCAGATGTTAACAGCTTAACAGCTATTAACAGCTGTTAACAGCTATTTCTCTGGGAGACTGCCTGCCTGAGCCATATGCTACAGAGTGGTCCACATCACCAGTTCACTCAAGATCCCCAGTGCAACACTGTAGCACACATAATCAGAGGATGAATGGCATTGTATTAATGACAGGGCAGATACATGTTTTGGGGATGACTGAGAATATGTGAAAAAAATCTTAGAAGAGTAGTGTTAATCCCCATCTTGGACCCTTTCTCCCTTTTCCATAGAGTAAATTAATAACATGAAAAGAAGGCAGAATTGTGACTGTGTGACACTACATATGTTCTCCTACATTTCTAGATATTAAGTCCAAGAGGGATGACTGTGATGTCTTTTCTTAAACCCTTTTCTTAGGGAAAAGGTATCTCTCACCCTGCAAAGGTTCCACTCTCCTTACAGGGCACAAGAAATTCTGCAATCTGCTGAAACTCAATCCTGAATCATCACAAAACCATCTAAAAGCAAGAATGAAGACAGAGAAAAGATGGTATAAATTTGGATTGGACAAAACCAGAATAATACAGAAATAATCACAGTTCTTAGGAAAAGATTAGTTTAAAAAAAATCCCATGAACAGACAATAGCACTGAACAAAACACACAAGAACACTTAAAAACTACTCTCATATTGTGAGCTAATTCTAGCTTTAATCATTCATAATGAAAGTGATAGGGGACAGACATATTTTTAAAATCAAACTTAAGTTATGGTCCCAGTCCTGCACATGCTAACTTCAAGACTTTTAACAGCTGCTTTATCTTCTTGATTCCAGTGCTTGCAGATTACCTTTCACAGGGAAGGATTCTGTTAAATTTGTGTACTCTTCTGGGAAGATTCATCATTCCAAAAGACATTCCATCACTTTTCCAGGACGTTATTTTAACCTGTTAGCAGTCAAGACCCCAAGTTTTGATAAATTGTTTCAGAAACCATTATTTCACTGAAGTGAGCTTATTCTCTTCTGATTTGGACAATACCACATTTTCCTACTACTGATCTACATCATGGGCAAAACTGTGCCCACTTTTAAATTTTATCACTGCACCATCGATTTTAATTTGAAAATACCCTGCAATTGCCTGATGAATGGAAGATAATTAGATACCCAATCAAAACTATTGTGTGGGGGGAATGCTTGCAAGTTAAATCACTGTTTAGAATCATATTTCATCCTTGTATTATCATTTTCTAAAAAACAAGCATAGCAAAACCCAAAACAGAACTAGGACAATGCTGTGGTATAAGCAATAAAATTTCAATGTGCAATGCTAACATCTGTTACAACAAGCATTGTCTTGGAACATTTTTTCAATGTAATCTAAATGGGGATTTTTTTCTTTGAGTCTGGATTAGTCTTGGTTTCAGATAAATTGATGATTTTTTGTATCATCAGATGCGTTAGGAAACTCTTAACTATATGGAGTTTCTCAGCCACGAGGTATTAGAGGTATAGAAGGTACAGATCATTCCACTCTTTTATCTTGTGTTGCAAATACCATCCTATCACACATGCACAATATAAAGTTTAAACATGAAGGAATGGTGAGCAGTTCTCTCAAAAAATCTTAAGTTTGATTTCATTTTGTTCAAGACATCTGAAGTTTGACACGGACTTATTCAGTTCATGGGAACCCTGGGGCCTCTTAGGGTGATAATGTAGTGTGAATCTTCAGTGCAAGATGACACAACCATATAATACCACTGCATAGCTCTAATTCTCTGCCAGGTGATGTTCTAAGCCTTTTCTTTTTTTGTTTTTGGAAGCTAACAAAATTTAAGAAATGTATTATTAAGAAACAGAAGAAAAGGTGAAAAATATTGGATAAAATACTACTGCCATTAAAAAAAAAAAGTTTCCTAGCATGGATGGTGTTTGCACAAAAGGCCAAAAAGACACTTATGCATGCCCTTCAGAAAATTCCCACGTGACCACCTATATTTTATATGCCTAAATATCATCCTTTCAGATTCTGAAATTTCTTACTGGAAGAAATGTCTCTGTCTCTTCCATTTTAAATTACTGCGGTCATTCTTCCCCCTTAAACCACTTACAAACACCAGCAAAGATACAGTTTCCCATTTATATGAAGAATATCTTGTGATATTAGCAAAAGTCACTTTCAGAGACTGCCTTTCTATGAAGATCTTAATGTATCAACTTGAATTACAGGAAAGCATAATTATAAGACAGAACAGGAGAATTCATTCTTCTTCACAAGCTCAAGAGAACTTGGAGTAAGTTGTTCCTAAGATTTTGCTGCAGAAATCAGGCAAGAACTGGGAATAGGGCAATATGAAGGAAGATCTCAGGCACATCTGTGCCTGCACTTCTGCTTTGCAGGACAATTTAGAAACTACAAGGAGGACAGAATCTCCATATTTCTGTTTATCAAACTCACTGGAACTATCTATGAGAGAAGAAGATTGGGGCTTCTTGAGATCAAGAACCTAAAATACATTGCAAAGGAAAAAAAAAGCAAACAAACAAAAATTCATTTCTTCATAATGTGTGAAATCGGATTAAAGACAGACTTTGTTTTGCTAGCATTTTTACATTAGTACTTCACAGCTTTCAAGTTATACATCCAAGCTTGGTGAAAATTTGGTTTTTTTTTCCTTTAAACCAGTGAAAGAAAAATTAAAAAAAAATCCTAAAATCTCTTTATTTGGTACAGTATATATTTCAACAAATGCTTAAAGAATATTTAAGGCCATATCAAGGCATCTCAAGCATCCTCCAAACACAAGAAGAACAGACTATGTGAATAACTGACCCGTAACAATGGAAAAAAAAAAGACAAATTTTGTCTCAAAAATTTCATATTAGTATTCCAAAGACGGCCTAACAACTTATTGTATTTCCAGTAGGCTTTATAAATATTACTGAATACAGAAGTTATCTCTTTATTTTGTTCTGATGACAGCAACCTATGTTAGGAGAAGATTGCTCCTTCCCCAAAAGCAGGTGAGCACATGGAGATGGGAGAACTTCCTGGGTAGAACCAGGAAAGGAAACACATAGCAGACAGAGACCTTTTCTATTTCTTTAGGGACAAAAATATGAACCAGTAAAAGGAATCTGAAAGGCTTTGTGGAAAGAATGAAATTATGCAGAAAACAAACATAAAGGTGGATAGAATACATGATGAAGACATGGCACCTTGAAAAAATAAGAAAGAGTAGGAAGAGATAGTTTGAAAAATTTCTACAGTTAAACAATGACATTTACAATGTCTCACTTCTGCTGCTCTCATTCTCCTCTTTCCATGCTTTTTCCATGTATTTTTCTTTGCCTTCTGTCTCTCACATCTCTTATCATCTGCCTCTCTTTTCTACTTTTCTGCTCTCAAAGTTGAAGGTACAGGGCTCCTTCTAGGATGAAATCACTAGGTACTATTCAGACTTCCAGCTTAAACATTGCTGATATCTGGTAAATCGGATGTTTCCAAGCTCATTCTTGGAGAAAAAGTAATATCTTTCTTGCTGCCCTAAAACCTCTTGGCAACTGTGATGGAGAGTGGAAATCTCTACTCTTCTGTCTTTACTCAGAAACCAAGCCTGAGAAGTCAAAGAGTGCAATTGCACCTTGAAGTCTGCACAATGTATACCTACAGTGACCAAAAACTGGTGTCTCAAGCTTGTTTTCTGGCTGAAATTTGAAAGGTGACCACATATCTAATTTCTTTTCCCTGCCTAATCCCTCTCAGCCCCTCAGTAACTCTCTCACTGCATCTGCTTATCCAATGACTTCTTATCAGAACTGACCACTAACTCAGATCCTAGTTTGCAGACTCCACAGTGAGAGAGCAAGGCTACAATAAATAAACTACTAGATTAAGAAGACTTCTACCTTGCTTTTTCTACAAGAATAGACATAAACTACATTGAGAAGGCTTGTTTACTAGCTGCTTTTCTTTGGAATCTTTTTCTTTTTTCCAGTATTACATTTTCTGGGATGAGAATTGGCATTTATGGATGCTAAATGCTTTCAATTTAGGTAAAATGGACCCTGACAACCCACTGATTTTTGAAGTAGATTTCACTGTACAAAATGCAGCACAACCTTAAGAAATCCTAAGAGTGTTAATCATGTCAGCCAAAAAAGTACTATTTTGTCCACTTACAGGGAATGTTTTTCTTTAGTTTTTGTCACCAAGGTATTTTTAGGTTATTAAACTCAATGAAGACTGTGATAGAGTCACTAGAGAAAATATTTTATCTGTTATTTTTCATATTGTTAATCTATTTCATTAGTTTACTGCACACTTCTCATTTCTTCTGTCTTTTTGAAATGCCACCTACACTGATGAGATTATATTAGGAGTTCTCAATATTTCCAGGAAGAAGCAGAGAAATCACATAAAGATTTGACTATTAAGAAGTAGAGAAAAATAAAGAGTCACTTGAGACGATCAGAATTTAACTTGTTTTAAAAACAATCCCAGACAAGATACTCAGTGGGAGGGAAATATATATTTTTAAAAATCTAGAAATATCATGAATATGCTATCAAATGTGAAGTTAAAATGCTGTTTCACTGAATTTTAACATGACAGGGGAGCAAAAAGAAACAACTGAAGACAATCTGGAGGAAGTGTCCTATCACAAAACAAGGAAGCCAGAATCCCTCTTAGTGCAATCAAGTGCCAAGTTTCAGTTTGAAACATACTATGAACCAAAAAATGTGTATAAATAAAGTGACCAAGGAAAGAACAGTAAAGTAAGAATAAAGTGAAGTAAGATAAACTAGAAGTGAAGTGAGAATAAGTGAAGTAAGATAAACTACAATTACTGATTAGGAAATACAGCATTACCTGAAAACTGTGCATGATTACACATTTTTCTGTTTCACTGTCATATTCTGAAGCCTTTACATCTTCTACAATACTGGTGGCTCCCAATTGTTTTGAGTTATTGATAGCTAAGTATGACTTCATCCTCATGACTCTTCATGCCGAAACATGAAACACAGCAAACACAGACCAAAGGAGTATCGCTTGGTTTGCCTAATTCAAAATACAATCCCAAAAAGGTAGTGCTAGACAGTAGCAAAATTGGGTGCACCAACTGCTGCATAATCTCCAATCAGCTGAAAGATCATCTGAGAACTGGAAAGAGGACAGGGTCAGGACTTTTCTGAGAACCGTGTGTGCAACAGCTATAATTCTTCGGGGATGATAAACATTAAAGCTAGCCTTGCTTTGAGCAGCAGGTTGGATCAGGCAACCTCCTGAGGTCTCTTCCAACCTAAATTATCCTATGATTGTATACCATAGCAAACACTTAAAACTGAAAATCCTGAAAATATTTTGTAACCTCATTTATAAACCTTTGCCACAGAATTATTAATTTTTGAAACAGAATCTTCTCCCAGAGGACGAAGACAGGACAGCAATCCACAAAATCTAGGACACAGAAGCACAATGGGTATGAACTTGTCCTAGTTAAGTAACAGAACTGATGAAGATTGTATGTTACCCTTATACCAAGATGACTTATACAATTTAAATATTAATCCGATGGAAGAGACATTTCTGGTTATACAAACAGACCTGAATAACTTACAAAGGATACTAATAGTGAGCTGTGCTATTGGCAACCATAGAATTCAGGTCACTTGAAAAGTCATAATCCTTGGGATCCAAGCGACGCCAAGAAAGGGAGCCTCAAGCCACACTAGCAGTGTCAGATATATAGATATTGCCCATGTGCTTCAAGAACTGAAATCACGCTGGCATAAACTCCTCCATTCTCTCTACCTACTTTTTGTCTCCCTATACCTGGAGAATAAGGAAGATGTAACATTTGTTTAAAAGAAGAAGTTTTTCCACCAAGTAAAAGGAAATGGGTGACAACGCAAAGTCTCTGCAAGAAGGGTTCCAAAGGGAAACGGCTGAAATAGAAGCAAGAGATCCTCTGTAATTTTGGTCTCCAGAGATAAATTGGAGTAAGACTGATAATCTAAGCAATTGAGACAACTGCCTCATTACAAGGCAAGGTAAATGAAAAAACAGCTTTATGACTTTCAGGGGCAGCTAACTTGTGGACAAGTTAGGTGAGCTTTAATTATCGGGATATAAGATCATAGTACAAATTGCAGAGAGACAGGAGACAGTGACCCAGCTAAAGAAAAAAGTCATCAGCCAAAAAAAACAGAAGTTAGATGGCAGCTGAAGAGATGCAATTAGAGTTCATGTTGACTAAACTATATGAGTATGAAGTCTTCTCTATATAACATGACCAAAAAGGCAATATCTATCCCCACATGTGTTTAGGTAGAATGACAACTGGAGAAATTAAGAAATTGTTCAAGATTAAAAAAAAAAAAGGAGGTCTCTCAAACTGATACAGTCTTTCTGGGAGGTGGAAAAATGCGAGAGAGCATTGCTCTCTCTTGTTGCTAAGAGTAAAACCACCTGAGTGGTTTTAGAGAAGTGGTTTAGAGAAGACACACAGGCTTCTCTAAAGACCCCATTAATTTATTTCTGTTTATTTTATTTTATATGAGAGTAAACAGATGACATTCAGTTACTTCTGGTCTAATGGCTTGTAATGCATTTTCAGCACAGAAAAGAAGAATCACATCTTAAACTCAGTGACATTTTACAACAAAGAGATAAGTTTTTTCAACAATTTTGTCACTTTCAAAAAATGTTAGAAAGATAGTTTTGCCTGATGTTCCTTTAGAGGGAAAATTATGGTTTCAATGGATGTATAGACTTATACCAGCACCTGGAGTCACTAACAGGTCTTAATGGTCCCTCCTCTGGGACCTCCACCCACACCTCTAGTCCTGTGTCTTCAGTCTCTGCCATGGACCTGCCCAGCAATCACTAGACCTGACCCTGACCTGTAGATTGACTTCCCAGCTTGGCCTTGGACCTGCCTCATTGTCATGGACTTACTTGCCTGATGGTCTGCACCCTTGGCTGAGCCTGGCCTTGACCTCTGGGCCTGCCCTCCTCCCTTGAAGTGGGACTGGGCTCTGCCTGGCCATCACATGTTCTCCCCCTCTGTTGCTGGTGGCTCCCATCCCTCACTGCTCCCAGACAGCCAATTAGTTTTTTCCTCCATTTTTTCCTGTGCTTTCACTGCCTGCACAGGGAAAGGAGAAACTCTGCATGAGCTGAAAAAGGAAGGATGGAGCTCTAATAATTTCAAAGACTCAGGACTCAACATGCTCTATAAAAATCACCTGAATTCAAGGAAGTTTTAACTGGTTCTTTCATTACCTGAAGGCTTGAATGAATCACACTAAATTGAGTTTGCAGTCTGACACAGAAGGTTGTTGCTTACCTTCCAAGAGGAATGGAAAGACTTTGAACTCAAGTGCAGCCCTCTAGCAAACCCTGGAAAGCTGCAGTTTTACCATTTCTTACCTACCCAGTCTATTCTACTGTTTTCCACTTTTAATCTTTCTCATAAAACATGTGTCCATGTTTCTAGGTTACTGAACTTTTTTACAGATGTCTCTGACCTACTTCATTCTTGAAGATGATACTAGACCTAATGTTCCAACTTACATCTAATGAGCACTAAGTAGTGTTGAAGTTTACTCTGTGTGTCTTAAGTGTCAATATTGCATTATATCAGGGGTGGTGAAAGAGCTGTTTGCTTCCTTTCTGCTTTTTACAGTGGGTCAAGCAGTTTGAACTTCTTGACTCTTACCCAGTTTGTGGTTCATTGTATTGCTTCCCATATCTTTCTCTGGAGATCCACTGTCCAGATAGCCATTTTGTACTTTTTCACTTACATATTATTTATATTAAAACCTTTCCTTACTTGCGAAGATCATTCTGAAACCTAATCCTGTCCTCTGCAAAGTGCTTGCAGCTTTTCCCAAGTAGGTATCAACTGCAGGCTTAATAAACATTTTCTCTATCCCACTATCTAGAGAAAACCTTATCTCTTTCTAGAGAAAACCACTTGACAGAATCCCATCCTTCTTGTTTGACAGTGAACCACTGATAACTACTCTTTGAAATTATAATTCTAAACCAGAGAAGGATAAAGCATATCATACTTTTTGGTGACTTTTTGCTTCAGCATGTGTTATAAAAACAAATATTCAACTAATCTGATGCCAATTAACCTTGGTGGCAGGAATATTGGTTAGAGACTGTTCTTACAGTATCTTCCTCAAGATGAAGTTTCCCTACTTTTCTTTAAGAACACCTTTGACATTTTTATAAGTCATAAAGCATCACACTTATCACCCTCCCCATCTCCGCAAGACCTGTTATCTTGTCACAGAGGGAAATTAGATTGCTTTACATGATTTATTCTTGTCAAATCCATTTTGGCCATTGTTTAGTATCTTTTTATCTTCTGGGTGATTCCACACAGATAATCTGCTCAAGTGTCTTTCCAGGAATTAAATTTAGCCTGACTGGTCTATAATTCCCTGGGTCTTTATGTGTTTTTTGGAAAGACAGACACAAAGATTTCTTCCCTCCCCCTGCAATTCACTTACTTTTTATCCTTTAATTCTCAAAGCTCATAAGGGAAGACTCTAAGATTTCTTAAGTGCTCCATACTGAATTAATTGTGCCAGACAATTTGAAAATATCTGACTCATCTAAGCAGACTCTAACCTGTTCTTACCCTCCTTCACTAGTTTTAATTATGCTAGTCTTCAGAATGCAGTCAGCCTTCTTTTTAATGAATGCTGAGGAAGGAAAAAAAAAAAACAGCCACAAAACTGGCATGCTTCTATTAGTTTTGCCTCTCTGTCAATTAATGGGTCAACTCTTTCCCTTGTCTTGCTCTGATTAATTACTTATAGGATGTTTTCTTTTAACTACTCTATTGTTAAAACCATGCTTAAGGCACTTGGCCTGTACTTTATTGCAATTTCTATGACCAAAATGTTGCTCAGGGTGAAACTCAGAAGATTTGGAGGGTGCATAGTATGTGATCTTATCAGTTCTGTAGGCTTCAGTCATTTGTGTCTCAGTAAGCTCCTCCAGTATTTTCAGCCATAGATTTAACAGATTTTGTCCCTCAGTGTTCAGACTGATCAGACTGATGCTCATAATAAATCAGAGCACAAAAGGAACACAATGAAATTAAATTTATTCTCTCTTTTAAGTGAACCAATGTCAGGATACAAGCCTTCTTCTAAATCATACACTTTGGCAAGTCAAATAGTATAAAGGAACCTTTGCTACAAAAAAACACCGTGTTTTTTTGCGCTTGGGTGCAATGATCTCGGTGTAAAAAACAGTCAAGGGAAAGCATGGGTATTTTTTACTATAGACAGTCAAATAAGCCCCAGAAAGGAATTAAGCTTATTCAGTACAGCAAATGTGACCTAGTAAGACAAAGCCAAACAAGACTGAAACAGTGGGTCTGTTTCTTTTTACTTAATTGTTATTAATGGAGGAACTGGAAGTCTGACATTAGTAGCTCTCTTTGTGTACTGGAAATTATGTAAATCTTACCTCAGAGAACCTTTGTACGTCCTGGGTTAAAGTTCCTACTCTCTTCCAGTGATAATGTTTGAGTAACTTCAAAATTGCTGGATTCACTGCATTATCAGATGGCACTGTCCGGAAAAAATAAGGATATTTTTTCTTATCAGCCAGCTCTGGGGTTGTTGCTGCAAATGAAAGCTGAAAAAAATCAAACAACAAAAAAATGAAAGTCACCATAAGTCATCTAGCATCCAGAAGAAAAACTTTGCTCTTCTCAGTGCAACAAGACACAATCCACGCATTGCAGTCATGTAGAGAATCTTCATCAACATACAGCTTGGAAGTTCTACCAGCACCATTTACTCATTTACTTTTAAAGGGATTTTTGAAATACCTTGGTTCTATAAACCACCTGCTACAAGATTAAACAAGGGAACCTTCAAAGTCGATGGTGTAAAATCCTGTGTTTCAGGTCATGCGTCTTACACATTGCACAGAGCAAGAAGCTCTAAGGGAGTAAATATGTATGATGAATTCCCCACCAACTTCCTTCTACATTCTCTTCATAAAAGTTGAGAATCGTTCCAAGGGGATATTCTCGAACTCTTTGAATTAGAGAGTGAACCTCTAGTAGCACCTCTTCCTATCTTCAGGTAATAGAAAAAGTACCAGAAACAGCAGGAATAATTATAGCAGCCAAGGCTGCAGCTCAGAAGTTTACCTGGCTCCCAGTTTTCCTCCACTGAAGCAGCCCCCATGGTCTGTGTTATCAAAGGGGACTCAGTGGCTAATTCTACACATCTGAAACCACCAGAATTTGTATATGGTTTGAGAATGCTTATAATGAGAGAAAAGAGGAAACCTGTTAACACCAAAAAAAATCAGGAAACTTCGCTGAATTCTTCTGCCCAAGTTAAAGACAGTCTATTTTTGTGTATTCTATTCTAATTCCATTCTATTCTATTCTATTCCAGTCTATATTTTTGTGAATGATTTTCAGGCAGTCTTATGAAGGGAATGCCTGCATATTCACTTTCTGAAAATGCTCCTATTCCAAAAATATCTGTGGTTATTTCCTCCAGTATTTTTTACGTTGATAGGAATGTGTTTCTCAAGCTTTTTTTCCAGCCATGCACAGCAGTTGAGGGTTTTTTAAGTACCGATTTAATGTAAATTAGTGTGATCGTTGAAAAATAGGCTCCCTAATACAGTCGTGTTAAGTCTTTCAAAATCAATAAAGAGTCAGAAAGTATAGGTGAATTCAAGCCTATATAAGTATTTCTAACTCTATAGTTATTAAGTTTGCACTTTCTTCAATCAATCATTCAGTACATTTGGGCTAGAAAACCTCTTGAAATTCAGAATAGACAACTTTAATCTGAACTGCTCTAACTTTTTCTTCATATTTATAAAAATCTACATTTAGCCCCGCAGAGAAAGAACTCATTCTCTGTCTGATTTTAGACTCACAAAGAACATATTGCATTGTTATAACCTCCTAAACCTGAACAGAATTTATTTTCTTAATTAAAACCCTTGAAATCCAAACAACATAAAGAGTGCATAACTGGGCAGTTTACATTCTACCATTCAAAAAGAAAAGATTCTTTCTCTTCACCAGTCATTAGCTAGAGGAGATTTTTTAAGACCTTCTACTGCCATGTAATTCTAAGGTAAAATATTTTTAGTATACCAACTGCTCTTTTCTTAGACTTTATGAAAAAAGTACACTATGAGGTACTGTGCTACTATGGTCTTGATTTTCCAAAACCATATTGGTTGTCTTACTTAGGACTTCATAATATTTAGTAATCAGCAGTGAGTTTGCGAAGAGCTGATTTCAAGGAAAAAAGAATGAAGGTCTGCCAGGTAGACCTAGCCAGCTTTTCTGCCTAGCCTTGTAACGTTGAACATCATGCACCCACTGCATAATTAAAGTGGAAATAAGGACCTCTATCTCTGACTGAAAAAGAGAGAAAAACTTGACTTTAGAAATCCAGGATGAAGAGGAATGCCTCTCAGCAGCCTGGCTGCTTGCAGCCTGGTGACTGCATAGGACTTGCTTTTCAAGTTATTATGGTTTTGGATCGAATGTAATTTGATTGATCCTTAAGAAAAAGAACTAAAGAGCAATGCTGAAGTAACAGCAGTGACAAGGAACATCAGCAAGGTTCACCTAACTCAGGTTCACAGATTGAATGGTAAATTTTTCTGACCAAAAGTATGAAAAGTCTCAGTAATGAGGAGCATCTCTATAGCTGTGAGCTGGCTTTAGGGCGAAGATCTGTGATATAAGCAAGGCAATTCAGATCCATCCTTTGACATTTTAGTGACAAACAAAGTGCCTAAATTAGTATCCTAATTGCCCAAATTTCCTTGGGAAACAATGAAGCAAAACCTTACCTCTCTTCATTGATTAAAGAAAGATGAAGAAGACTCATAACTTAGATTTCTCAGCCATGTAAAGTGAGATGAGATGAATCCAGGTTTATGTGTAATACTAATGACACCTGAATTACAAAAGAACATTCCTCTTCATTTTCTTTTTGAAGAAAGGCTTGATTAAAATATTAAATGGGAAATTTCATGCTCAAACGATTCTTGGAATGTAGGATATGTTCAGAGGCCTTTCTTTCAAGCATCACATACACCATGGTTGGTCTCATTCTGCACCACTTTGCCATTTTAATAAAACACTCTTGAAAGATGGGCGAATAACCTGAAATAGTTATGTTTTCTTCTTCTTTCTCACAAAAGTTAAGTCGTTGAAAATATTTAAGTTTTCACAAAGTCATCCCTATTATAGTTTGGGGACATGCAATGAATTTAACCCAACAGTCACCAGCACTCATTATTCTGCTTTGAGAGGGACAAGGAAGGTAAAGGAAGAAGAAAAACTCATTATGTTTTAAAAAGTGGTAATGAAAAGATCATGTCAATAAATAAATTGACACAATGTAGACTTACTGGAAAAGTATGTGATATAGCACAGCTATATAGAAATATCAGTAAAATATTCATAACAAAAACTTTAACCTATGTGATAAAACAAATAAGATCACAACACAGTCCACCCACATATGCATTGAGATAGTACAGCCCTTGTTAATTGAATGTAAAACCTCCGTATTTTAGGGCTAAAGTTGTTTATTCATGGCTGATTTGAAATTTGAACCTATTGAAAGTCAAACTTTTCATAGTTTCTTCACTTTATTCTGCAGGACTGAAAGCCATAGAGGTCTGATTCTGCTTTTTGTTACAGGAATTTCTTTTTATAACTTTTAGTTATTTAGTCAAAAATCTGGATGAATGGCAGTCCTACTGCTCATATAACTTTTTGCAAACCACAAAGGTACTATTTTTCACATTACTGTATTTTCAGTGCATACATATTCATGCATTGCTAAAAAAAATTTGTTACAGGTGTTACATAGCTGCCTCTGCATAGAGGAAGAGTGAGAGATAAAAGAGTTATAAGCAGGATTATAACTCAGCAACAAATGCCTGTGGGGTGTATGATGTCATTCTTTCACAGAAAATTATTTTACATATCTGCTAAAGGTGATGGTCAAAAGCCAAACTTCAAGAAGGGATGAAAGGCAGGAAAAAAGTTTTTTCCAAATTCCTATAAAACAGAGGACACAGTGGATGTATACCAGGTGATATATCATAATTTTGTGTGTGGTGTTTGTGTGTATGCATACGCAAACAGACTTTGTGCATATGTGTACGCAGATCTAGAGAAAAAAATACATTTTTATATATATATAATATCCATATCAGTTTGCATACTGCAGAAAAATTGAAGGTACTTCTCAGGTCATCCCTGAGAAATCTTTCTTTAGAATATGTGCTTACAATTTGATACCATTTGTGAGCAACTGCTTCTGAACTTAAAATGAGTGTATGTAGGGAAACATACATAAGCTATGACTCAGACAGAGATTTCAGAGATGAAACAGAATTTAAAACTATTAAATGGAAAAGAACATAACATTTACCATTCAAGTAAGAATATTAACTATAGTACAAATTGAGAACCAAATAGACCAAGGTATTGAAAAACAACTGTTTATTTCTTCATAAAAGCCATAATTTAGTAAAAGTTCTGCTGCCTTAAAATCACAATTACGTCTGCTCCGATTCTAAAATGAAAGACTTTATTTAACAGCTAAAATGCACTGTTTCTGATTTTTTAAATGATTCCTATTGATTGTGTGATCACTGTATAAACAGATTATTGTTAGCAGCATTTTGTCAGAATGTGTTTTGTCTGCACATGTTAAAGAAAAACAATAACATTAATACCCTAGAAATCATTCAAGTCGGGAGTCAGTATGAAAGGAATCAGTGTAAAAGGACTTTCAAGTACGTCACCTGAAGCTGAGTTACTTCTACAATGTTTAGCTTACTGCGGCATTCTCCCTGTCATATACCCCACAGACCACGTGGGAGCAAAGGCACAGCTAACTGGAGAGGTCCATAAAGGGTGAGTGCAAGCCAGTATTTCAGACGAAGTCCCAACCCCGCTGAAGTCAGTGCCAACTTTCACCAGCTTCCTCAGAGCCCAGATTTCAAGCCTGTGATCTGAGTACCTGGCAATCAGATTTAGTTAGTGAGATTTAACTACACCGGTGTAACTGTAACTCTGTAGGTCATCCTGACATTTTGCAGTGTGCCTACACTCAGATCCGCAGCAGTGCAGATTCTACCTTTTTAAAAATAAAAACATACAGCTGGCTCGAGAGTGAGCCGAGCAGTTGTGCTTCATTGCTAGCAATGGAGAAGCAGAGCAGGAACACAGCTAATGGCTTTATCTTACCCTGTGAATAGAAAGGAAGCAACGAATAACAGTTCTGGAACTGGCCCAAAGCAAAAGAATTCAGGAAATGGCGTGAAACAGAAAAACAACAAAACGTTAAAGATGATGCAGAAAGGACCCGATAGCACTATATGTGTAAAAGAGGGTCTTACGGTAAAGAGGCTTGAGGCCATAAAATGTAGGATGTTTTTGTACTTCAAAAAAAAAAGGCTTGGAAATTACCCAAAATTGAAAAAGCCAGCGAGACAAATTTTACTTTCAGATTAAGAAAAAAACAACCAAACATAATTTCACAGAAGTCAAGGAAATTTCTTTGGCTTCACACTGAGAGTGAAAGTAGAATTTGATAATGGAGAGCGGAAGAGACAATATTATACAATTATTATGAGAAATGCTTCAGCCTAATATGACAGATGGCCAGGTTAAGGAATTTGAACTGCTGGACTTTGCTGAAAAACTGAAAAATATACAGAACAATTTTATTAAGGAGGTTTTGGGGTCAGGTATACTTTTTGAAAAATTAAATTTTCTCCAGAAAGGTGATACTTTTTGAAACAGGAAAACACGAATTTTTTCAAAAATCCATACAGTTTCATGGAAGGGTTGTGAGCAACACTAGATAGAGTGAGGTGAAAAAAACCAACATTAAAACGAAGTGTAGAAAGGAACAGTTCTGCACAAGGGGAGTACAAGCTAGCTCTATAACCCCATTTGAAGCTGAAATGAGGTGTGGTAGATTAAACCAAGAACCTCAACCTAAACTGCTTTCAAGTTAAAGCAAGCATGTTCCTGTTTTAGGGAAGTAACAGTGCTTTCCCTTTAAAAAAACAGTACAGAAGCAGGAATAGTAAGATGATAACCTCTAGCATTCATTTAAGAAAATGGGATGCAACACTAATGAAATCAATGAGAAAGACTAGGAGTTATGTAAGAGAGGATGGATAGCAGAGAGCTGAAACAAAATTAGAAAAGGAAACAACACTATATAGAGAGCGTATATGTTCCATATAGAAGTCCAGAGGCTGGAAGCTGGAGGGCTGAAGCCACCCTGCAGTCCCAAGAACTCCAGAGGGAGGGGAAGCCACCAGAAATGGCAAGTGGTCTTCTGGTGTTTGGTTGTTTTATTATCTCTAGGAAGCATTCATGTTTACATTTTGTCGCTGTAATAATTTACAGAAGTCTGGTTAAAATAAAAGCGCAGAACTGTCCTTGGGGTAAGCAGTCACCCTAATCTAAGGCAACAGGTCTGTTTAAGAGTCACATGTATTTAAGAGGACTGTATTAATTGAAGTAAATCAATAACAGAAACCCTTAGCAAAGTTATTGTAGGTCCATAAAGCTGGTAGGGCAGGAAACCGCACTCCCTTCATAAAGCAAAGAGTGGCCCGTGGAGCGGAGTGGCTAGAGGATCAGAAGCGTCTCCCACCACAAACTCCCCAGCAGGTCGAAGGAGGCTCCTGACATCTGGCAGGACGTGCCAGGACATCCGGATTTGTCAATCCCAAATTGAGAATGAGGCGTCATTCTCACCAAAGGAGAAGGTTGTGAAACAAAGCTACACACAGTGTGCATGGAGTATTATACATTGGAGGGAAAAAAAAAAAAAAAAAAAAAAGCCTTAGGTAACAGGGTAATCTCCCTTTAATAAAATGTCATCTTGCTAAGACAACTGGTTCATGTATTCATGTTTGCAAATGGGGAAAATTAGCTTCTTGAGCACCAGAGAGATTAGCTTAATTTTCCTAGGCTTCTGCACTGTGGCTTGTACAAGTATTTTATTAATGATCCCCAGAAATTTAAATCTGCCCCTGCTGCTGCAAAACTAGTCTCGATGTAGAGTTTTTTATATATGGCAGATATCACTTGTATTTTCTGTACCTTCTCTAGAAAGCAAAATTATGCTGATAAATCAACATTGCTAAACAGGATATAAACTGCTGATTCAATCGATTGGTGATATCATCTATTATCGTCATAACTAAAGATTGCATGCAAATAATTATTTCCAAAAAGAAGGCAGAATATCAGAAAGCTCTGTAGAAAATACTCTTACAATGGTACAGGATTGCACACACAGAATCTTGTCATAGGAAAATAACAAGGACGAAACTCAGGAAGACGATAATTTGTGGCAGTGTGTACTTGTGACACCATTCACCACTCCTTTGTGTGCCTTGCCAGGAGCCCTAATGCTTTGACAAGTCTGTGCCAACAATAATAATACTCGAGTGTGGGCATGTGATGACTTGGTGGTCCCAGGAGCTAGAAGGACCAGAATGGAAACTAATGAATAATGAAGAGCTAAAAGATTTGCCTGCTGCAGCTCTTGAGACATCATCTAATGCTGTCTCGTAACGAGTGAAACAATATACTCTTAAACCCAGAGACAGAGAATAGATTGAAGAGTAACAATTAAATTGCATTTTTAATTGAATGGTAATTGATGTTTTGTAATAAATATTAAAAGACACAGAATATAAAGATTTAGGTTAAATCTTAATACACTATTTAAAGATTAACATTAACCTTACTATACAAGCTACCTTGCCCAGATGTACAGTCAAACTACCACTGAACTTGATCTTACCACTAGTCAAGTTATGAATAAATTTTAATATAATGACAATACTTGGAATAAGAAAATAGTTATATATGAACAAGAATAATATTAAAGAGAACCTTAAGAAATGCATGATAGCATGTAAAGTAAAAAAAAGTGATATATTAGGCTGCTCCTTCTCATCCAAATGGACAAAATATTTCATCAAATCAACTTTGATAGATGATTTAGAGAAAAGGTATGTGGAAATAACATTGCAAAGATGGTCGCAAACACCCATATATTTGGAAAATATTCCAACATAAGCAGCTAATTGCAGCAATTTCATTGACAGAGGCACTGCATAGATCTTCAAAGCAGGTGAAAGCAACACACAGTAATAAAGATCAAGAAACAAAGATAATTTTTCTTGACAATTTGCCTGTACAGCTGCTGGTGACAAGAGTGTCTATACACAGACACTAAAGGAGCTGGTTCTGAACCAGACCTAGGAATCAAAGTGGCAATCTTCCCTACTAACCATACTCTAACCCTGATCCCCAAATAGCACAGGTGATGCACTAACATAAATTGAAAGAAGAAAGAAGGGGGATTAAAGAAGAAAATAGTAACAAGAAATTGTGCTTTTCCAGCAGTGGTAAATCAGCTACATTTTTACTTGTCATAAATACTCTTAAATATTTACTTGAATGAAAGCTCTGGAGACTCCATCATACTTACATTCAGAAGATTTTACAGGATTGTAAAAACTTCAGTGCTATAACAAATAAAATCAGCGATCATTAAAAAATGTTCTGTTAACTCTGTAAAAGCTTTCATTATGACAGTTACAAGAGCAAAAGAGAAGTCTGGGAGAATATCTATGATGGCTTACTAGCTGGTAAATGGGCAGGATGCCTCATCCAAATGGGAACATAAAAATACACATTGTATTGAATACACTGGACAAGAATGGATCTCGTGGATGAACATCCCTTTCATCATCCATAACACATTACCCATTTGATTAGAGCTACTCTTCCTTCTAAAATCAGATGTTTTGCCAAATACTCCTGCCCAATATCATCTGCCGTTACCTTCATTAATTCTGTGTCTGAAATTGCTTCCACTGACTGCCTTTTGGCACCTGGGAGTTTCCAGAAAAAGCACTTCCAGCTGGTCTCAAGGTTGGAAGGCACTCGCCTCCATGCTGATGGCATTTCAGTGAATTAATCCAGTCACAATAAGATTGATATTCAGCTGCATGCTGCTCTGGAGACATTTCAGGAAGCAATTCTGGCTACTGAATGAATCAATATTTTTGAGGATAGAAACTGGTTTAGATAAAATAAAATTCATATGAGAAGTACTTCAGCTGAAAGACGTGTGCCTATAGGCTAATGGGAAAGGAGCATTCAGTCCTGTTTGCTCTCCACTTGGGTAGCCTGACCTGATCCCAACACTACTCAGTAGGAACTGCAGATGCCTGAATGCAAGAAGTCAGAGCAGATGATAAAGTTTGGTGTTTTGGTGTTAAAATTTGCTACTCCTATAAAGTCTGTGGGTTATGCTGAAGAATAGTGATTGAATTGATCCTCAGCTGTGGGGTTTTTTGTCTTCAAGTAATGGAACGGATGAACAATAGCTGAAAACTGTAGCAGATCTGCTGAAAAAAAGTGAAGAAAATTATATAGACATTAGCATTACTGCTTCACCTGCCTCTCAAGCTGGCAGATTAAAATTTCCACCTACCTGTTCACACCAGCCAGAGTCTAAGTTTAAGAAATTTGTAGAAAAAACTAAGTTAAAGGAATTCCTAGAACAACATTTCAGGTGAACAAAAAATAGAAGAGTTATTAGTCTTCAGAGCAGAATAAAGCTACAAATCGAATCCAAGTCCAAGTCATGGGATCCATTGTAAGTTCTAATAAATACTGTCTAACAAACCTAATGCATTTATACCTAATGTATTTATTCTGAGACGTGCCAAAGAAGTTATCATGGAGTTATGGAAACTGTCCTTCAATTCAATGGTTAACAGTGCAACCAGTCAAGTTGATAGAGACTTTGTGGTTTATACAGTGTTTCAGTAGGTAGCCAGCTGAACATGAGGCAGAATCATCTCAAACAGATTATTACCACATCCAAAAGTCAAAATTCAGCATTAAGCTTGATTCTTTCACTATTAATGGAAAATAAACAAGTGCTATCTCCTTTTCACTGCATATTTCTTCTGACCATTCATTTGAAAAGGTCTATAAGAGTTTGAAGCACCTCAAAAAAAAAAAAAAGGTACTAAGGGAATAAATCTGGCAATCATGAATTGCTTTTTCTACTCTCTAGAAAATATTTTCAGATCTATATTAGGCACAAATCATTTACATCTAACACAGGTGTTCTGCTTACTGCTAGAGGTTGACCAGAGCATTGAAATTAAATGGTAGATCTACACAAGTTGCTGCAAAATTTGTTTTCATTTCCAGACAGAATAAAAGATAAAATCTTTTGAGCATTTTCATAAATGGAACTGCATTGCGAAAGAGGGTTGTATATCTTCGTCTGTCACACTCAGTTGCTTAGCATTTGGCTACTGGCCTGGATTATACCAGAACTCAGCTTCAAATCCCTGCTCTGCTTCAGTCACAGCATTATTATTTATCGCAAATCAAGCAGAGTCTCCTACACTCATACTCTTGCTACCCAGCTTTCTTGTCTCTTGTCTATAACAGATTATCCTCAAAATCTAGTGAAAACCAACAGCTTTGTAAAATATTTCACCTTTGATAAAACAAGCTATATTGCCATAATCCATTAAAAAAAAAAAAAAAATATTCTTTCCAGACCTATTCACAACAACGTGTTCCTGGCTGGCTGCCCAAAACTATTATCATTCTATTAGTATTGTTTGTTTGTCAGGCTTCATCCAGCTAACACATGTTAAAACTACAGCTGTTCTGTCTACATTTGGATTTTAAATAAGATATCTTTTTTATTATTTTTCCCCCTCTAAATGATGAAGAGGGAAAACCTTCCCCAATACAAAGATACCTTAATTGTGCAATATAGGGTATCTTGTTCTTGTGAGCAAATCAACCCTACACTCTTGTTGGAAATGGGGAGAAAGACCATTGGTGAGATTTAAGACAAGAATTCCCCAGTTATTCTGTGGAGTGGACACCCTAATACAGTCCCAATGCTGTCCTTCCTATCTTTTATTTTTTTTACTGGAAATATGGCATCTGAAGAAATAAAAGCACAACATGTTAACTCACAATTTACTGAAATCCTTACAAAAATACTTTTTGCACAGCCCTAAGTCATGAATTAGCAGTTTGTTTATTTCTTCATCCTCTGGTTTCAAACCTAAGCAAGAAATCCCAGATTTTTCAAGCCAAAACAGATGACATCCTCACTATGCAGTGTAGTGATACATAAAGAAGCTGTTTACTCTACATGGGGCAGCACAGCTCAGAGATGCCTTACCAGGTCCTGGAGCAATACCCTGGCACTAATTCTGCACTCTGCCTGGGCTAATTTGCCTTTTCTTTCAGCTCTGTAACTTTTCTGATATCTCAGCACGGCATGCTGCAGTCACACCCCACCAGAAACCATCGTTCGCTTGGAACTGCACCTTCTCTAATAATGGATAAAAAGGGGTTATGCTACAGAAATCAAGGGCTTGCTGGAGGGGAGATGATGAAATAAAAACTGATAAAAAATCAGGGAACTTGCTTTGCCAACAACAAAATAAGTACTGCTTCCCCAGCAGCAAGGGCAACTTGGGTTACATAGCCGCTAAAAACCTCCAGCAGAAATGCCAATCACAATTATGATTATAATATATTTGGCATTAAAATGTCAACTATGTCATTGATCCTCCTCTAAGAAATAACCGAGATCACACATACTTTATGGTTTTCTTTATCTGCAGTCAATACAGATTTTAACGAGATGCTTTAGATAGAAAGCTACAGGTACAAAACCTTTTAGTAACCTATGCAACTAGCAAATGTTCATGCAGATATATTCAGACAATCTAAATCATAAAACTATTTGTCAACTTAAATCTGTATTCTGTGTTTTCTAATCTATGAGTGGCTGTAAAAATATCTTATGAGGCATTATAATCTATTTTTAGAAAATAAAAATGGCAAACAGTCTTGGTCCAAGTACAGTTACAAAACAAAAATCCCATCTCGAATGTCACTGAGGAAGTGGAAGAAAGCATGAGCATTTCCTCCTGGTGCCAGTGCCACCAGGACATCAGTTAATTGTAGCCTGAGTAACCTTCAATGTGTTTTTCTCAATACCTATGCCTTGCAGGTCATTTCAGCAGTAACTATTAATTTAATAAATGTTTCTTTGTGTCTGCATTTGATTTTAAGTACAGTACTTGCCCCTGGTCTTAGAATGCATGCTGGGTAGAAAGCATTAACATTATCTACACCATTTAAGATTACGTACACTTCAATTATATCTCTCAACCATTTTCCCCTAGAATGCTGCCATCATCCTAGTTCTTGCAGGCTGAGCGCTGAATGTTTTCTCTAGACCTTGTTGCCTGTTTTGTCACTTACTCCATAAAACTGTTCACTACAATCCCATCTATTCCTGAAAACAGTCCTTATCAATCTGCTCTTTTTACAATATTTTCCATAACTTATATCCATCCAGGTGAGATAAAAAATGAACTAAATCAATCCACATCCATATGTAGTACTAAACCCATGTAGCCTTAATTTTTCACATGCAAGGAATATCTTTGTGCTTGATCTTTGTCACAGAGCCAGGAAAGTGCTTAAGAATATAGTTTAATTTTAAATATTTCAACAGTTATATTGATTTGAGAGAAGGAACTCATATATGAAAACTCAGTACATGCATTAGAGTTTGGTAGTGCTTATTAGTTTTGGAAGGTTGGTTTAAATATCATCTTTCCTAATTCAATCTCATGTAATTCATTATTTATTACTCACTGTGTGCAGTGATTACTAAATGTGCAATGATTAAGTTGTAATTTTTAAAATCACTTGCCTCTTCTCGACCCTCTCATTTGTGATCCAATATTTTTTGAATTGTCATTTATTTTTATACAACATTTCTGACCAAATTGTTGTCATATTCATGCTCTTTTTTTTGGCTGTTTTTTTTAATCACATATCTTATGGCTTTGTCTACTTGGTCTTAACATTTTACTGACTTTGGCTTCTGTTATTTTAGGCACTGCTGAGTTCTTTTGGCCTTTTTCAAACACCACTTTTGGACATATTCCTGCCAAGTGAGAACATGTCTACTATTTTTACTACATGGGACAAACTCATGACAGAACAAACACTTGATGGGACAAACAGCAGGGAAAATGGAAAGCATCTTTGACAAAGGTGACCGGTGCGATTCCAGATCAGAAAATATAACCCTTCAGGAAAAGATTTCAGAAGTTAAACTGGTGATCTGAATGGCTTTTCCTGAGGAATTATACTTTACTCCATGCTAACATACTTTCACTATGAATTTTAAAGTACCTCCCGCAGTTGAAATAACATGACCTTTATCAAGAATTCGTATCAAGAGATGCACTAACAACCTATATTAATGTACTGTGCATCTAGGTGAAAACCAAAATAAGATTAATTATATTCATGGTCTTTTTTACAAGCAGGTTATTCAGAAATTCTCTGAAGTTGAACAGTTAAGTTTGTTAAATGAGCAGTATTTCCCCCCCCCCCTCCTTTAAACTTACCTACTGAAGAGAACTATGTCTTTGAGAATTGAGACTCCTGGTATATTTGATCACTTTTCCAGTAAGAAAAGAGAAGGTAAACCACAAGCGACAGTAAAACCACCTCTCTGTTTGACTGAGCAGTAGTAAAAATGAAGGTACTTTTCCTAATGTGCACATAGTATCTTTGCAGCAAGTTCACAGAAAGTCCTAGAAATTAATAGAGCATTCTTTTCTTTTTTCTTTTTTTTTCTTTTCTTAATTCGATTATCAGATTCATTCAGCTTACTATCCCTAAATTACTGGAATTGCCAGCTTTCATTTCTACCATAGTAAGTTTATTTGTTCTCCAGCTTCCTGGACTCCTGATTTTCCCCTTGTAGAGAGATTCAGATTACTTTGAGCAGAAAAGCACCTCCCAGGGTACAGATAAGGAGTGATCAGAAGAAGGCCAGCTTGAATACCACCTCTTGACCTATTCCAAAACAAGGCTCTGAAGATAAAAAGTAGGGAGGAAACCCTGGCAGGAAATAAGCAACAGCAGAAGAACTGGATAAGAGACCATAAGATAGATGGACAAGTGATGAGAGAAGAGGTGCTGTTCAGAGCACAGAAAAAGACACACTGTAGGAAAAAAAAAAAAGAGATGAACAGAACAAAACAAAACATGGACAGACACAGCGGACAGATGCAGTGAACAGGAGGAATCTTGGCTCTATAAGCTGCTGAAAGCCTGACTTTGTGAGCACTTGGGCTGATATGTGCAAACACAAGCATCCAACCAGCTGCACAATTACATATCCATGTGTTCAACTAAGGAACTTCAGAGGTCTACAGCCACTGAAAAACTGGGTCACTTGGACCTCAGAGAAGAGTAAGTAGAGGATAGCATACGCTTTCTAAGACTTTCCTTAAGTCTGCATGAGGAATTTTACCTCCCAGTATATTTACAGCAGTGTAAAGCTTCAAGTTTGATGTGATTTATATTGGTACATCATAACTTGTATTGACTTGCCTGGGATAAACCTTAAGGTGAGATGAACCACTCCCTAGAAGCATCTGCTTCTCACTACTGTAGGCACTAATGGGAGTTTACAGTGACTGTATCAGATGCAGCCACCTACACTGCACTTGGTTGAATGAATCCCATACAAATTTTCCAATCTATATAGACATTTAAGCATGTGAAGAAGTAGTGAGGCACCTAGAAGACACTTTGTCCTCTTAACCCCTGAGGATATTTAGGTATTTGATCTCTTTCAAAGTTTAAATTAAATGGTTAGTACAACTGCTGGTGCCCTAATTCTTCAAAAATCATATTAAAAGATAAATACAGATGTCACAAAATGTTCAAGTGGATCTATACCTTCACTGTCTGGAAAAATTCTTACTATAGTGCTAAAGTTTAAGGTAAATGGATTTTCACTGTAATTTCTCTCAATCTTAAAAATGCTTGAAGATTCAGGTCAGGTGTCTCAAAACAGTCTTAACCCTGTCCTTACCACATCGTTCATCACAGAATATTTCCACTTCTACGTAAACAGCCCAAAGCAACTTATGGGGCAATTGTTTACTTTGTTGAGTAAGACTTGCCATTTGATCCAGAGATTTTTTTGTACTGTCATTAAGCATGTAGTGTCATTAAACAAGTCATATGTCATCCCCATATAACATCCCTCTATGGCCAGCGAGCTCATTTACCTTAAACCTCAAGCAATAGCCAAACGAAGCAATGCCCATATACTTGCATCTGCTCCTTTTAAGTTTTTGTACCTACAGTCACATAGCTAAGGCTGCAGGCAGACCTGCAATACATACAAGCCCAAACGAATTCTGCTGCTGAACTTCCACTGATATCACCTGTTCTTGGATTAGGTCAATGCTACGTGCCCCTGCTATATCCCAACTGCTGCACGACACGAGCTCTCACAAACAGCCATGGGGCTAAGCATTCACTCTCTGTTGTCAGTTTTCTGCATGTTCTGCTTTACCAAAAGACAAGCACAACACAGCTGAAATATAACAGGAAATGTACTTTACATGACTAAATCAAAGACAAGGGACTACAACTTTAACCCATCCCTTTCTACACTAAACTCCATGGCTTTGCAGAAGCAGTGTGGCAAAATTGGGGGAAAGAGGATACTGGACAGATACTGCAGCCAAACCCAATCCATTTTTGATTTGGAGAGTCAGGCACAATTATTCCCCTATGACAACCAGCTAAAGATGGAACAGAGGCAGATGGGTAGAAAGCTTTCTCACTGTTCTTTGCACAAAATGGTGCACCATAGATATGAAGTTTCCCTGGAGACAGTAGGAGCCACAACCAAAAAAGCAAAACAGAGTAAAGCCTCAAAAGCATATGGTCTGTAAATGTTTTGGATTAGTGGATCCAGAAAAAAGAAAAATATATGGAAGTATTATACTCTCCTTCCCTACATTGGCTATAAAACATGTTGATGTTGTCATGATGTCATTCAAATAACAGTTGTTTGAAGTCCTTTTGTGTTAAAGTGGTGCCTACTTTCAAGTTATTGATCAAATGAAAATGGAATGGCCCCATTGCTGATGGAAAGGATTTTTTCTGTATTCACGCAGAGTACGCAATCATTCAGAAATTATGACGCTATTACTTATTGATGTTATTGAGAACTCATAAGCTACACATAAAGATCAATATACGTAATTTTCCTATGTTGACAGCCTCTATCTCTCACTGACAGTAAAACTATGCATTTATTCAAGTTCTGAGCCTGCAGGACTCAATTCAGCGTGGTGGCTGGAAGGGAGCTGGTCGGGACGCAGCAGGGGAGGGCAACAACTTCAAAAGGAATATTACAGCTTCCAGGTATCTCTGGGTTTCTGAGTGCTTGTTTCAGGAAGGTACAGCACTGTTTCACAACAGCTTTCAAAGAATGAGAGGCCACTGTAATTTTTGGGGGGATGAGGTTGGGAATAGACATGCATCCCCATGTGTCTTCCTACCTCTCCCCTTTCTCACACAATATGTGACATTTGCCTCTTTCTTGAGACCTGCAATACAAAGGCACAAAACAGCCATCCTTCTCTCCCTGACATGACCTCAACTCTCCTCCTCTTGAGCTGCTCGGAAGAGGCAAGAATCATGAGCTGTTCCCAGAGGAGATGGGGCAGAAAGGTGAGGCTAGAACAAGCATCCAAACAACTCAAAGGGCTGGAGAAAGTGATGCCTGCCCCAGCTGATCTGCCCCTCCCACAGCAATCACTCTCCCCAGCCCCTGCCCCACAGCTGCCAAAGACCACCGGTCAGGGAAGGAGCAGATACCAGAGGGCAGCCTGCCCCTGTGTCCTGGCACAGAGGAAAGGCAGGCAGCCCCCACGGCACCTCTGCCTCTCAAGGCTTCCATCCAAACCCAGCACTAGTGCCATGCACAAGCTGCTGCTGTCGAGTGCAACTGGGATTCATAACTACAGCCTGTTGTGAGTGTGCAAGCCATGCCTATTTTTGATTCATGGAAATGAAGTTGTTCATAATGCCAAGCATTGTCTTCATTCTTATAAAATGGAAGTATTAAAAAAAAATCCCAAGGATTTTATACAATATAAGATAATGTATACATATATTGTATACATATTTATACACATGTAAGATCACCCCGAGCCTTCTCTTCTCCAGGCTAAATGATCCCAACTCTCTCAGGCTCTCCTCACATGACAGATGCCCCAATCCTTTCATCATTACAGTGGCCCTTTGCTAGACTTGCTCCAGTAAGTCCACGTCTCTCTTGTTCTGGGGAGCCCAGACCTGGCCACACCACTCCAGAGGTGCTTTAGCCAGGGCTGAGCAGAGGACAAGACTCACTCACCTCCCTTGACCTAGTGGCAATGCTCTCCCTAGTGCAACCTGGGTGCTGCTGGCTGCCTATGCTGCAAGGGCACATTGCTGGCTCGTGTTCTACTTGGTGTCCACCAGGTGCACCAGGGCCTTTACTGCAAAGCTGCTTTCCAGCCAAACACCCCCCAGCCTGTATGGGTGGGTACCTGGGGTTTCTTCTTCCTCGAGGGCAGTACTTGGCATTTCCCTTTGCTCTGCTTCAGGAGATTCCTGCTGGCCAAGATCTCCAGCCTCTTGACGTGCCGCTGAATGGCAGCACCACCATCTGGTGCATCAATCAATCCTCCTATTTTTGTTACACCTGCAAATCTGCTGAGGGCATGCCCTGCCTCATCATCCAAGTCATTAATGAAGATGTTAAGCAGTATTGGCCTCAGTATCAACCCCTGCGTTCTAAATACTAAATAATATATTTTTAAATGCCTACATGCATACTTGAATTCCATTGTCATCTTCTCAAAATATTTTTGATAAAAATAAATTAAAACAGTAAAATAAAACCAGTGAAATAAAACTGTCATAAAGATGACTTTTAAAAACCACTAAGGTGCAGTTGTGAGTTAAAGCTCCAAAGCAGAATAATATGTATAGTATATTCCTCTATTTTCCTCTTTGCCAACAAATTGATAGTAGAGCAAACACATTATTCCGTACGAATGATGCCCCCTAGCCCTATTATTCATACACAGTTATACGGAAAATATCTTCACTAAATGCAAACTAACAGTGTTCAACCTCAATCCTTTGTATTGTTTCTATATAGGCAGTTACTGTGCACTATGCAGTATTTCAGGCTCAGGTAGCCAGCTTACTGTCACATTATTTAGACGACTGTCATTGAAAAACAGTGCTATGTGAGTCACGTAATTCCAATACATGATTTCACAAATGCAAATTCACAAATCCCACAAATGCAGTTATCTCATTGCTTCTGCACTCAGAAACTGCCATCCATCTAAGAACTCCAGATAAGAGAGTAGCTTTAGATTTCACCTAAGATAATCATCCATAAATTTGTTATCACTTCACTCCTCTTCATGAAGCTTGAGAGCTGACAGTATGAGGAGATGAATGGGAAAGATCCACACAATGTTCAAATCTATTCATTCAAATTTATTCAGTCAGGTTGTTCACAAAGGAAGGCAAACACCTATGCTGGGGTCCACTGTGCCCCACGCTCTGATTCAAAAAAGCTTAAGAACATCCACACCAGGTCAAAGCAAAGATATACACTGCTGTTTCCTTCACTTCTGCACCTGCTCTTTCCTAGACATCTGCTCTCAGCTACCCTTAAAGACATTCCCAAAGGAAACTCCCAACCTCCAGAAACTTGCGGCTCACAGATTTCTTAGGATCTTTCTGATGTCTTTGCATTTAATATTCTTCATGCTTTTTTTTACTTCCATGAATTTATCTAGGTCAGCTGCTTTTTGAAGTTGTAATTTTTGGCCTGCATAATAATCCACAGCAAAGAGATCCACAGCTTAACCATGCTTTACTTGAGAAACCATGTTTTCTACTTTGTTCTGAATCTGTTTCTTTCATGTTTCATTTTATACTGCATAGTTCTTGCTTAGAAAAGAGAGTGAATAAACTACTGGCTTGGTAAAAGTTCGCAAGAGCTCATGACCAATGCCATTTTAATTACCTCAGCAATACATTGTGCTCATTATCATACTAAACAATATTTGTATTTAATGAGAAAGTCAGGATTTCAAGATCTGAGCACAGTTGCTTAGCAGTCCAAGGACTAGTAAACACAATGGCAGAGACAGTGGAAATATGCCTTCTACTAACAAAAAAGTAGATGTTCATGGGTAAATACTGGTTTTTGGCCTGTTACAATCCTAGATTAGTTAGTAATTTTGTGTATCCCATTGGTAATGTTAGAGATATCATTATTTGCATGCCTTAGAACTCCTATATAGCAACATGACTTATGAAATACTGTAGGACAACTGGCCTATGCACTGACCTTTTATATGCATTCACATTGATGTCTTTAAAGGTTTATGTTTTATTACTAAGTCTTCCTATACTCACTGCAGCTCCCCGCACAGACAACAAGCAGAGGGTGGAAGCTGCTGGCACAATGCTGCAAACTCTGGCAATTCTTAGTTGGAAGCTAAATCTCTAATCCTCAGGCTGCTTTCAATTATACTGAGATACGAAATAGCATGGAACTGCTCCCAGGATAAGAATTTTATAAGTGGTTCCATAAAAGCCCGTCCCCACCCCCTGGCAATAAATAGAGAGTATGGCCACACTGAGAATCCAGCCCCCTTCTTCCTTGAAAATGCAAGGACAGCTGTAAATTACAAAAGAGAAATTTAATATTTTCACACAATGATGCTTATCAGCTGATTTACCAGCAAAAAACCCAACATGGACATTCTAAAATTCCTCAGGTTTTATCTTGGTAATTAGATTTCACCAGAGCCAAGCAAAGATGGACAAAAGAGAAGATGCTGTGAATCCTGTATTCCAGGGTTTGCGGCCGTTACAGATATTGCTAGGAAGTCAGCAACGCTTGCAGCCATCAGGAGTCCTGCGGTTCAGAGTTCCTGAGTGCTACAAGCTCTGTCAGGCAGCCGGCAATGCTTTGAGCTGACATTAATCACCTACTTTGGGGTTCACAGCTGTTACAAGCGGTTCCAGCAACTTGGCGGTGCTACTAACAATTTATTTCACTTAACAACAAATGCTGGCATATGGGTGTTGCTTATAATTTCTAAGGAGCTTTTTGCCAAGGCTATTAGCTGCCAGAGTCAGCTGGGGCTACAGTAATGGGAGATTTAAGACATTTTAAGAATATTTCTAACAGTGGTGCCTAACAACAAAGAGTACCTTTGGCTATAGTAACTGCGCATACAAACATTGCTAATATATTGGCAACTTTCCTAATAATAACCAAGTGCCTGGTACTACCTACAGCTGTGGAAGCATTAGTCAGTGCTTCAAAACACTGCTGCTATGTCAACATGTATAGAGTTTAACAAGTAATTCTTACAATATCAGGAGATATTCTGCCAGAGCTCTGTGCCGCAGCTAAGTCCCTCAGCAGGGTATATTAGCTCAGGCTCAGCACTGTGCTAATAAAGTCACACAGATTTTGAGCAACGTGAAAATATTGAAAGCTACACCGCCAAGAACACAGGATGCCGAGAACACAGAAAGAGGCTCTGCTGCTGAATATCAAAAAAAAAATGTTTAACACAGCCGAGAGTCTGAATAGAAAATTTTAATTCAGATACCACTGTTGTTATTTGTGAAGATGTCTGTAGATCTTTTTTTTTCAATCTGAACTAAAAATAAACAGGAAAATGCTCGATGCCTTATAAACAAGTTGTGGATTTGCTCCATCATGTCTTAATAAAGAGAAGTTCAAGAAAATATTAGGGTAAAATAATTCTCAAAATCAACATAATATGAAAGCTATATTGTAATTCAACACCTGAATCCTGTAATATAGAAGTGTATTTTAACATTATTCTACTACAGAGCAGGAAAAAACCTGCCAAATCCTTCCTTAACTTCAAGTTTCACCATATCTGCAAATTCCACAGTTTTTGAAATTTTTCTTTTTTTGGCAAAAGACAAACTTCTCTCAAAATTAAAGAATATCTGTGAAATGATTCATTTCAACTCTTCTTCATAGAAAAAGTGTATTACCTTTAATTTCCTTATTTAATTTTGAAAATTTTTAAACATTTTCTTCTACAATTCTTTAGTTCAGCTTGGTTTGTATTTTATATACTATACACCTAAATATGTGATATTAACATTAATGCTTTGAGATGCATGTATCATATAAAACATGTCTAAACGTGATTTTGATTTTTTTTAAATTTTGGACAGATGTTGAAGTACACAATTTTACTACATAACTGACTCTGTTTTCAAGTTTCCTTCTTTTTCACTGCTGACTCCTTCATAAACATAAAGGGCAAATCATGCTAAACCAGTCAGATCATCTTTTTTGATAGAGAACAAACTTTATACCTGAAGGAGAAACAAAGGAAGGCACACATCTTCTTTTTAACAAGGCTTTTGACACCATCATATGATATTTTCTAAGCAGGCTAACAACTATCCTAAGCAGGCTGAACTACTGTTCAGTTGGTATATAAGCAGATATATATAGTTGGTATATAGCTAGAAAACTACAAAAGAAAAATAGCTACGAAAATTTCATAGGATGTCATATGGTATACTCCAGCTTCATATAGTCTATTCCAGTTTCGCTATCTTAAGGGACCGAATGATGAAATAACATGTAAGCTATTACACTTGGAGATAACAGTTCAGAGGGGATCCAAGATACAGAAATGCAGCTGTAGAATTCAGAACAATGGTAAATGAGAGAAACACTCTGGGAAAAAATAGGATGAAATTCAGTAAGAAGAAATGAAAAACCTTTACGGGTTTAGGAACAATGAAACCCACCAAATTAAAAAAAAAGCTAAAAATCAACTTGTTAGTGTTGCACGGGGAAAAAAAGATCTGAGCATATAATAGTTCACAAGGTCGAATGTGAATCGACAATGGCATTCTGCAGGAAAAAGGGCACGCTGTTGTGTATGAACAGGAGTGTTATCTGTACTCCAGTGGGAGTGGAGTTTGTCATCTACTGCTGATATATGTCAATAGAGCAGCTGAGTCTGAGAACATATTGCTGTTACGAGTACCAAAAGGAGGAGAGGTCATCCATTTCTTTTGTGCTTCTTTCCAGAGGTTATGCACAAGATCAACCCAGAAGCTCGAAGTCCTACAACTACTGACTTAAAAAACAACCATTTTCAGTTGGTGGCATATAGTCAGTATAATCTGCCTACTGCAATATAAAACTAGACCTTGATCATTAAATCCCATTTCAGCAATTGCAGGATACCATGTAGTAAGAAGACTCTAGAGAACATGTGCTCCAATAACCCAAACCCACAAAATATTCCCTACACACTTTATTAAACTGAAAACTTGTAGTAAAACCCCCATCGAGACAACAATGATGTGCCACAAAATGAGAGCATAGAAAGATGAGAAACACTACCAGTGCCCTTGACCTACATAGAAACAGTGAATTTATTCTGTGAAACTCCTAATGACCTTTGTTAGAGTTGCTGAATCCGGTGGCCCAGCAGAGGCAAGGCTGCCACGGCTCTGTGCCCCCAGGTCTAGCCAGCAGCGAGGCTGAGCAGGTATTCCCCATATGGAACACACACATACACGTATACACACGCACACGCACATATACACATGGCCAGCCACACAGATGAACACAGACAAAAACCACAGCGCTCGCAAAAACACAGACAGCACCAGTGACCTCATCCTGTTTCCCTTCCTGGCTCGTCAGAATGAAAGTGCTTTAGTGGAAAATATATGCACAAATAGAAAACATGGACCCCTCCAGCAACTGGGCTTAGACAGCCAGTCTGTCCCTGGACACCCAGGACACCTGGACATGCGAGCCCCTGAGACCCACAGCCCTGCTCCAGTTGCTGGTGCTCAGGCACGCAGATGCACACTGGGTCTCTCCAGTCACTGGCCTTAGACCTTCAGCCTACTCTGTAGCTGGCCCTTGGATCCTCTGGTCTCCAATTACCTCAGGCACAGGCACACACATGAAAAGGGATCTCTTAGTCGCCCCTTAGATCCCATGGTCTCTCCTGTAGCTGGTTTTGGGTTCCTGGACCCTCCAGCAGCCAGCTCTCAGACTCTCTGGTCTCTCTGCTATCTAGCCCAGACTTCTGGCTGCTTCAATACCTGGCTGCCAGGACTCTTAACGCTGCTCACCAGCTGGTCTAGCTTGATGTTTGCTAGTGATTACACACTGCATACATACCCGCACTTGCTCCAGTTTCTGGCACTGCAGACACATGGGCCCTGTGAGTCATGGTTCCCACTCCAGCTGCTGGCACTTAGACCTCCTTATGCACAGATGTGCACGAAGTAGAGAGCCCTCAGCCAGAAAACTAGTTAGAACTGGAGTTTAATGAGAAAACAGGACAAATGGTCAGGCACAGGACTTGGTCAGACAAGTGTACTGACCAGCAACCTGTTCACATGCAACCAGCCTCTTTTAACCCCTTTCCCTGCTTATTCCTCTCCAATTTGCCTTGATCCCTCTTTTTCCCTGTTTGTGGTTCCTCCTCTAAACATCCCTGACACTCCTCCCCTGCATCCCATAATGATTCTCACACCCTATAGGCAGTAACCTCCCTCTTTTCAAAGGTAGTCCTCAAACCCTCTCCCACTGACTGATGTTGATGGGTCTCACACAAGAGGACAACGGGGCCCTTCATCCTCTTGCAGCAGACCTGTGAGTAGCTGGGTCAGGGTGCTCTGTTTCTCTGACAAGCTCCTGGGGTTCCTCTACCTTCCATTGTCCCTCTGCTCCTTTGTGCTCATGGAGACGAGCCTCTTATCTCATACCATAACAACTTGAAGAAGTGGGCTATGTCTCATTAGCAGAAGAGTAGAGAGGGAGTCACCACTAGCCTGAGGTGGCAGACTCCTGATCCTGATCCCGACCAAGGCAGCCACCTGCACTCATGAGCAGGACACACCAAGTGAAAGAACGGCCTACTAATAGAAATACCATGATGCCTTGCCCTACTCTGTCTCTTTCCGTAGCCAGTTTCCAATGCTTGAAAGTAAGGCAATAAACAAATAAATGAACAAGCAGAAAAAAACCTAAGTTAGTAATCTTAGAGGTTGAAATCCTTCCTGGTCCTTGAGGGCACCTAGCAGAAAACTTTAAGTAATATGATTATTTATGTGATATTCATATAATAATTGTCCAAATCATTACAACCATCAGAGCTCAAAACCTCTTAACCCCTCCTGGGTTTACCAACCAGTCAGACATTCAATGACTCATCCTAAGCCTAGATGTTTCACCACAAACACTCCAGTTTCTCATACTTTCCGTATATAAACACAGTAACACAGTCTACACACAGCCATTAAATATTCCCTCTCTCTCTTTCCCCACCACCTCCTTTGATGTAGGCTGTCCCAGAGCTTCACTCTTTGGACATTTAGAAACTTTTTTAAAACCTTATAATCTAAATACTTTATGACCACTGTACATGCATTTGCTTTTTCAACAGAAAGAATTATTCTTCCTCCTTGATAACTAGCCTCAAAGCTAGTTGGAAAATATTCACGTACTCGTCATTTCAGTAAACTAGTTATGACATTTTTAATCTCTTCCCCCAAGATATCTCTTCCCCCAAGATATATCTTCCATTCTCTTATTCACCTCTTTTGGGCTGTTCCAGTTTAAATTCTGTAAACATTTTGGCCAGATTTTTGCAGAATATTCTAATGATTTAATGAGGTATTACAATGTCTTTTACTATGGTACTGTTTCCTATCAAGAACCCTTTGCCATGACAAACCTGAATTACCTTTTGCATACTCGTCACACTGGTGGTCTACAGTTATAGATGGCTCAAGCCTCAAGTCTGCAGCAGAATTTTTTGTTATTAGTTTGAAAATGCATGATTTTGCACTATGAGTCCTTCCTTGTCATTTCTATTGCTCCTTTCAAAAGTGCATGTCTTTCCTCTGGAACTGAGCAAGAAAGTTCTTTTCAGTAATACAAAATGTGGCAGCTTTGGTAAGAGGATATGTAACTTCCCCCAAGCTGTTGAACAGCTAACACATTGGTGGTTTACGGGGGTTTTGGGAGAAGGTGATAGATAGGGGTTTGAAATCCTTCAGAAGAAGGAGGGCAGTAAATCTGCATATAGCATGCTTATGATCCCCAACAGTTTTAAAGGTGTGTATCTGTGCGTGAGCAGAGGGGAGAAGTAATAACAGGAAACGTTGAGGTATGTTGGACAAACTTATTGATATGCATTGCTTTTGTGGAGGAATGTGTAATTTATTGGCATGGTCTAAGTAATGTTCTATTTTGGGGGATATTCTGATTTATCCATTTTTGTTATTTACTACAGGGCATAAATACAGCAATGATTGGTGTGATTGGTGTGTCCTTTTATCTTATATTTATCTTTTATAAGGAAATTTACAGAATATTTAGCTTTGTTAATAGGCACTTAATCATGGTGCTAGGCAAGATTTGTTGATTTTACCTGATAAAAAATAGGGGGTTTCTCCCTCAGTTTAGTCGAAACAGTGAGACTTTACAGAAATACTGAAAATTTTTACTGTTGGAGGTATTTGGGGATTTTTTTTTAAAACCTTTTTATTTTACTTTTTAGAAGTCTTTCTAATTTGCATGCTAATAATTTCCTTCAGCAGTATAATCATGAGCAGTAGTCACTGAAGACGACAGAAGGTACAACAGAGACAAAGATGAATAATTTTTGATACTAATTAATTACAAATGACCAATTAGAGGATCCATTAATTTCATTTTGTGGCACCAAATCAAATAGCCCATGTGTAAAACGAGAAGAGTGCTTCTTGCAGGGGCAGGAAAAGAACCAGGTCATTAGGGTATAATCTGTTAGCTTTCACATGCACAACTCCTAGCGAGGATAAAGAAAAATCTGTCTAGCATTCAGTGGCAAGATCTGTCCCAAATTTGCCTAATTGCTTTGTAAGTGCTATTGAGACAGGAAATGTAGCTGCTGTTGCAGTTGTAAAATGAAAGGAAGAGAAGGAAGATGGTTATTGAGTCTATTTTTAAGTATGAAAAATGCACTCGCGTAGTACAATGATGCAGACATTCAGACACACCAGAATGGAAATACGAACAGTGCAGTGAAAGAACTGGCTTGTGTTACATTTCAAGATAATGACAACCACCCAGGACCTACACATTATAAAAATGCAATGGCTGAATAGCTTATAAGGTTTAAAGTTTAGTAGAAGTATCCCGCAGATAACATTTCATGGGTAAAATATGCTTTTGAGAATTTTATACTATGTCACAGTTTAAGAACCAGAGGGCTACTGTCCTGTGAGTTTACGCAACTTAAAGGCTGTCAATACTTTCCCGAGGTCCTTTTAGCTGGAGAAACAACTGACCATACTGACAGTGGCCCTTCTAAACAAAAAGCATACATTGTAACTTTTATTTTAGGTCCTATCAGAGTGACAGAAATTTTTAAAAAGTACCCCTTCAAGATCCAGGTAGCCTCAGAAGAGACAACGAACCTTTTTTCGTTATAACAGGAGAAAAATCACTGTAAGGTACACCAGGGTCTGGCATACACATTGTATATGGGTAGTTCTGAAATGCCAAGCTACGACAACAGCGATGAACTTTATCACAGAGCTAATCCCCTCCAAAATGGAGGGATGGGACGTGGCACTGATGCAGCGTAATGCCACCGAAGCATTTCCAACTACAATTCAGAAGGGCTTTTAAACAGAGAGAAACAGTCTATTGACGATAGGTCACAAGCTCCACATGGCTATAGCAAAATGCTTCTACTGAGTGGTTTACCTGGGATGAATCTTGACTGGCATTGAAAAAACAGGTATTTATCATTAACAGAAGTATCTAAAAGAAGCCATTTTAGCAGTTAACCTATTATAATCTCTACCACTGCTGATGGAGATAAACAGGTCAAGAAAAAAAGCCCTCAGTAATTTTTACAGTACTACCAACATCAAGCATTTAAAAACCCACTTGTTCTTTCTTCAATTAAAATAAGATTAAAAAGAAGTCACAGTGGCATTATCTTTTTTTCCCCCTCCATTCTATAAAGTTCATAGATCAAGCTTGACCTACACATTTAGGGGGAAAAAAAAGAAAAAGATAATTTATTTTTGTAGGGAATATGGAGATTCTTGCATAACAACAACAATGCAGGAACCGAGGCGTTAAGTAAAACACCAGATATCACAAGTGTTGCAATTGAATTTTGAGGGCTGACAGCTCTTTCAGTCCATGCCTCCAGGGCCAGTGGCAGCTGACAAGCTGGGGCTGAAAATCAGGGAGTTTGTGTACAAATGAGGATCTGATGATATGTACCCACTGACCAGCTTGTGGGTGATGACTCAACTAAGTTTATTAATCACTTACTAAGAATAAGGCCCTAATTAACAAGTTAGTGTGAATGTGGATTTATGGCTTTCCAGCAGTCACCAAATTACAAACCTAATGTCTATGTTTGAATAAAAAAACTGTCTTTAAAAAAGCATGCAGGTTTTTTCCCTTGGCTAAATACTGAAATTCCATTGCAAATTAACCCTTATCTTCCTAAATCACTTACCTAGATTTCAGAAAGGTATCTGAATTAAATTAAAAGAACATCCCTCCATGGATGGTTGTCCTATTTGTGAGCTCACCAAACCAGCAGGTTGAATCCTGCAGGGTTGGCAGATGAAAGTCTGCTTTCTTCACACCTCCCCCAAATCCTGGATCCGTCGGTGGCTCCTTCAGATTCAATCACAAATTATTGTCATTTCAAAGTAATTCTAACAGTCCTCAAGACTCTGCTGAGGTAGCTGGAAATCACAGCAAAGTGGAAGACCCTCAGTCAGGAACCATTCACCACTTCTCCTTGTTTGCGGTGTCCTTAGAAGTGTTACCATGAGCTGGGAGACCCAGGAATAACAGACATGGATGCTTTCAGATTAGCAGTTCCCAATTCTGTTGTGCAGGTATATGGCCCAGAACATGCATATATATGGCCTTTGGCTTTCCGTGAGCAGCACATGAGAAGAGTCAGGCGCGTTAGAACATTCATTTGTGTAACTGTCGGTAGCCAGAGGGAAATGGCAAGCAGGAAAGCAGGTATGAAACTCTGCCTTTCTGCCAAGATTACGTCTATCCTCTGTGTAAAAGCCTAGTGGCCAGGATTTCCAG
>VYZW01004410.1:44326-54450 GCA_013401315.1 Balaeniceps rex
AGAGTCAGGCGCGTTAGAACATTCATTTGTGTAACTGTCGGTATCCAGAGGGAAATGGCAAGCAGGAAAGCAGGTATGAAACTCTGCCTTTCTGCCAAGATTACGTCTATCCTCTGTGTAAAAGCCTAGTGGCCAGGATTTCCAGGATGTATGCCCCTCTTTAATTCCAGGTGTTCACACCTTCCTCTCCCACCATCCAGGGTATCACTCTAATCAACTACACCAAGGAAGGGCACGCTACTTGCACCACGCAGCAAAAGGTCATCACAAGCCACGCAAGGCATTCATACCTCCCTTCCTTGGCCCAATCTCCTCCTCTTGTTACATCTTGGAAGAAATTGTGGAAGCCACTGCATTTCATAACAGGCCTGACCACACCGATGTGTCACAGCCATTTCACAACATGACTTCTGGTCACTGCTGTCAAGAGATTTATGCAAAAAATCAGGTTTAAGCAGGAACCAGGTGTGACACCACTCAGATTACAGCAGGTCAGGCATTCTGTACAAGCAGAAGTGTTGGTGCTGGCAGAACTTTAAGTAGGGACATGCCAACTAACCGTAGGCAGAGACCCCATGAAAATTCACCTTCTACAGCTTTTATTTTGGGTGCTTAAAGCCTCCCTACATTCAACATTAGATGCACACACTACCCCATATTCAAATTATCCCATAAAATTGTTATAACTTTCATATCATAAGTGGGTTTCTGTTGCCTTGGGAGAGTTTATCGGTTAACTAGTTATGCCGAGGGCAGAGAGAAAGGTTTGGCCACTAACTCTCCATTTGGCTTGTGACAGACATTTCCTCAGCAACTGGTTGTGATCTTAAAACTAGAACCATGAATTCATGGGGTGATTAAGCAGACTGAGGAAAACGGTAACTTTATAAATACTCAGCAGAACGTACACTAATACATCTTCCATTGGAGGATTTCAGTCTTTGCCACTGCAATGCTCTTCTGTGCCTAAGAGAGTTTTGGGAGGAACACAGAATACAACACTTGCTTTAAAAAAAACATTAGCGGACATTTCTAATAATGCTAAAATGAAATTTAAGCTTATTTTTGTCTATTTTATGTCTCAGGTACTACTAGAAAGACCCATAGAGATTCTGACTTAATAGACTTAAACCAGATCCATTTAGAGATGTATGCATGCTGACTGTCAGTATAAAAGCTACAGATAACATCACCTGAAAAATATGGCTAGGAGGAAGCAGAAAATTTTGACCTATTGGAGGGAAAGGACTATACCCACTAAATAAGACACAGGAGGAAGAAATGAAATGATAACCCAAGAACTAGAATAGCTGGTTTTATAAATGTTGTAAAAGGGTAAAGATGGAGTAAAGAACCTGTTGTTTTGCCAAGAGGGATTTGTTTGTATTTCCTTGGTGTGAATGGGAACTTGGTACAGCACACAAAGCAGAAATTACTTGGGAGATAGTCAGAAAAATTAATTTCTCAAGAACATTAGTCAGTGATTGCAGACTTCCTGTTAAATGAGGCTAGAGGTTTAAAAAGTATTTTTCCATGATGAAAAAAAAAAATTATTACGCATACGCATCTACAGAAGAAAAAGGAGCTGAGGAAGAGCCTTTAAACATGCAACAGCAGGAACGAGACAGGGAATGAAGTCAGGTACAGGAGGATGGTGTAACAGGAGCCAAGTCAGAGAATCCTATGGTGGGCTGGAAGGGACCTAAGCTATTCTGGCAGACAGACTGCTCCATTTCCTTAGATAATCTGACAAACACTTAATAAAGTTGGAAAGTTGTTCCTGAAGTCTGAGCTGAATCTTCTCACTGCAGTGGAGGAAAGATCCTGCCTCGGCTCTCTTCCTCCTGGCAGTCACCTTCGTCATGCTTGAAGCTTGTCTCCATTCTTCCTTCACACCCCTCCTTGATTAACTTCAGTTCTTCTGGCCTTTCTTTGCAGGTCAAGTTTTCTGGACTAACAGTCATTGCATTGCTCACCTTTGAGGACGTAACCTTCAAGTGTCATGCTCAGACGTGGACACAGGCTTCACAGGGGCTGAGTGCTTATCCCATTATCACATTTCCCCTTGCGCTTCTCCAGTCGGTCAGAGAGCTGAGCTAATTCTTTGGGCTTTATTATGTTGTTTCCTTTAGGAAGGTAATGACAGGGTCAAAATTCAGACAGCCTTTGGCAGTTCAAGCTGTACTAACTAGCTGAACACAGAACAACAGAGCTGAAAAAGCTCATGAACTTGTTAGTTTCTGGACTCCTCAAGGATATTCTTCCACGTTTCTTCAAAAGCCAGTGTGTTTCTTGCTGTTTGTTGGCATTTTTGTTCCCATTTTTAAATGCTTCAAATTCCAGAATTGCCTTTCTTGTCAGGGAAATCGGCAAACCAGAGAAAACTTCCAAGTGTCTACTCATCAGTAAGCAAAGCTAACTCAGAGGGAGAGTGAGGCTACACTGTATTTCTGAGCACAGCCATGAGATATAAGAAGATGGATATTCTTCTGGAGATTTGTATTTCTTTTTATGCCACTGCTACTCCACTGTTATCTTTGTCTGAGTATGGAATTATTGCTTTAACTATTCCATAGTCTTGAACACAAAGCATACTTATTAAATCATCAGACAGCATTAGGTAAAGATGGGCTGTGAGCAAATTAAAGGTCAAAATTAGAACTAATGAATAATATCTCAACAATTTGAAGAAATAGCCTGAAAATAAATCAGGAATTCAATAGAAATATGGTAAAGCTATCGCATTTGCAGGCAGAAATAATCACCTGCCCAAACATAAAATGGGAAATGAGTAGTTTTTTGGAAAAGAACATTGGTCCAGTTCAGGGAATGACACTTCAAGTAGGCTGTGGACCAAAGAGAGGGTGCCCAGAGACGAGCATGAGGAATGACCGGAGGTCCAGAAAACAGCACCTTTAGGGAAAAATTGCAGTTTAACCTTGCTGAAAAGAGACAGTGGATCTGATAGGAGTGTTCAATAATATAAAAGGCTTCTTTCATAAAGAAAGTGTGAATGTTTAATATTTTTCAAAAACAAAGAAAATATGAGTTTAGATTGCAGCAAGAAAGATTCAGGTTAGATCTGATGAAAAAATAAATCTGCTAGCCAAGCACTGGAGAAGGCAGGTTGCACAATCACCATTTTGAAAAGCCTTAAAAACAGATTGATAAAAGAACTTTGCCAGTAATGATACAGATAGAATTTCTTTAACTCAAAGTCCTTTCCAACTAGGATTGCCACGGTGACAAGATAATGATTTCTGATTTTTTTTCTCTACGGGGATTATTAGGTTAAATATACAAATAAGATTAAATTCTATTAAAGATCAAATATTCCACTGTATATATAGTCCCAGTGGCTTCCACAATGAATCAGAAACTAAAGTGGCCAAACACCAGAAAAATCTTGTGGTTTTATGACCAAGTGAATCCTGTGACCAGTTCTATCTTTCAGGCCTATGCCTGAAAGTTCAGGATAATCACTAACCCAGTCTGAAAATTTTGTTTTACCCCTATGCCCTAATTAATGTCCCATACAGACTCCCATAAGCCCATTCTTTGAGTTGGGAAATATGAATAGAAAGTTGAATAAGAAATCATTTCGACTAATTCCACTCTACACCTGATGTAATGTAGAAAGGGTACCCAAAAAAACCCCTCAATCTCCTACTTTTCCAGTTTCATATATAGTTCAACCTACATTTTTGCAATTTTTCTTGTTATATAAATTGTATGCAAAGAGCCAGGCAAATATTATATGTTAAAATTTAAATGACAGATATATAAAGATTTATATTTTTATCACTTCTATTTCTAAGCATAATCATTTTGACAGTATATGAAACAAGATTTATAAGCCTAGTTAGTTTCTATAAAAAATTATATTTTGTTTTTCCCAACAGTGGAAGCTCACATGGAATACACAGTTTACAATCTTTGGGCAGTGGTTTTATTTATCTACACCTTTCTTCAACTTTTGGCAGCATTCAACAAATTTTCCATTATCTAGGTTTTCTTTCTGTATCATTGCATAAGTCAAAATACTTCTAAAAGAACTGAATGTTTACCCATGCTCAGAAAATATACAAAAGAAGCATGTTTATGATGAACAACAACACAAAAGTCTGAAAAATTGTTTTAATGTACAAGTCCCAAAATGATGGGAATGGCAGATGACAGTTACCTGATATATATATAGAAGGCACTTCTGCATCTTAGCAAAGCTAAGGCACATTGCCCTGGGTCAGAAGCAGAACAGCAGGTTTGGGGTTTTTTTTCAATTGTTTGTTTTGTTTTTATGATATTGAAAAAGTCAGTCTACCCCAACTGAAACATGGCACAAGGACAATACTAAGAGCAGATGCTAACTGCCATCAGTTTTAAAGTACCTAGTGAGCAATAACTGGTTAGTCTTTCACTGAATATATATAATAGGTTAAAAAAAAAGAAAGACTGTGTCAAATATTTCCCTCAACTTCCAGTTTTTCACATCCAAATTTCTTTTTAAGCAAGAAAAAGAATAAAGAAGATTGCTACCAACATGGCTTTAATATGATTGATAGGCACAGCAGATACGCTCAACAATATATCCTAATTGCTGCATATTTGTTCAAATACATTACCCAATGTAATTGGTCTTACAGAACATATTTATCTAAATGTATAAAAAGACAGATTTTCTTTAATATGTTTTTATCTGATGGTGTAAGAGAAGTTACTTTTTTAAGTGGTTTGGAAATAACATGCATGTTTTACTTTCCCATCTGCCTGCAGGCGTGAGTTGGCATTTGCTCTACCACAGCGTCTGTGGCAGCCTACTGAGTCGCCATCAGGACTGCATAGGATGTTATGTCACGTCAGGCCAATAGTAAATGCAACCAGATTTTTAATTAAAAATAGCAAAACCAAAGATGCTACTTGTATAAATGTATACAAAATGAATAAATACATATACAAAGAAATAATCCACTGAAGTACAGTCAGGGCTTTTTTGGTGCTTCTGTGGGAGGTAGCACAGGTCCTTTTATTTTCCCCACCCATCTTTTTGTTCGTGTTTGCTTTTTAAATAAATTCTCACTAAAACTAGTGGGCAAAAGTAATGTTGTCTGTCAATTAAGGCTGAGGAAGTACACCATCCATAAACCCCAAGCTCCATTTTTCTTAGGGGGAAGACTTTTGTGATTCTATTTCCTTAATGCCTGCAATGTACTTGATATTTTCAACAAGTAACAGCAAAATATATGTTACTTCACTTACTACAATATGCCACATTTCCCAAGACCCCATATTTTTTGGCATAAAACTCTCTAACAGCATCAGTATATTTAACTTTCAGGCATCTTATGATTTGGGAAATTTTTCTGCCAAAAATGACTGCCAAAGTCACGCTAAAGGCTTTGCTTTAGCCTGCAAGTTTGATGCATATGGGGCACATATTGCTTTTGATATTTGTCAAAGACAGATCCTTCTGTGTGTTGTCATTAGCTACTGGTGAAGCAAAATAAACGTCTGCAGAAATTATGTATAGATATATACACATAACACACACACAGAGTCAAACACTTTGTAAACACCAATCCCTGATCACTAAAGTACAATAACACTAAGCACTGAAGGTCACCATATGCCTGCACTTTGTGCTACATCATGACTAAACATGCAGTGCGCTGGTGGAGTCTGTGCTGCCTGTGACACTTATCCCTGTAAAGACTGCAGAAAAAATGAGTGTGTACTTGTTTTCCTGTAAATCTCTAGTGCATCCTTCATGACATAAGCAAGGGCATTACTGATGACTTAGAGAACAAAGTGGACAAAATGTGATCTTGTAAACTTGATTTCATAGTAAAATAATGAAATATTCACTTACGTCTACACGTTTAAAGTACTAATGGATTTCTATTGAAATTACATTTACAAACAATCAATCATGGCAGACAAAAAACTTCACACAAGACTGCAAAATTTAAATATGTAATGTACGGACTTAGGCAGAGTATCTGTCTCCAGGAGTCTTGCCTTTTCTCTGCAACGGATGTCAAGACAATTTCAGAAAGACTGAGAGACCTTGACTGAAGATTAATGATAAGTCGCAACTAATAGTGGAGCTTCTTCTGCTGCCTTCTGCTTCCGTGGTGAGAACAAAACAGATTAGAAAACCATTAAGACGTGATTTCCTTAAGAAATGCACCCCTGTACCTGTATACATTGCCACCTTTGAAAAAGAAAGATACAATTAATTCGTCGGAGTCAGCCAGAACACTCCTCCTCCTCCCCAGCCAAGCAAGCAGTTGCTGGATGTGGTGTCTGGAGAACAGCTCTTCCCCCAGGTAGCACGAGCAGAAGGTAGACCTCCTCCCACAGCGTTAGGAGCAGAGGGCATACAGTGCTGCCTCTGACACCCTGCCGGGCAGATCTGCATCGTCTCCTCTTAGAGTAAATGCTTTTAATAAGAACTTGAAAGAGGAGTAACAAAAACTACACGTGATCCTCCTCAGAGGTTGGGAAGGTGCAGGGAAAATGTGAGGTGTTCCTGCAGCAGCTCAGGCCCTCAGGTAATAATCTGTTCAATGTTTAATTACTGTCTTATTAACTGGGTGTAGAGGAGTAATTTTAGAGGCCTCTGAATGCAAACTTAAACATATATTTCAAACAGCATCAAATAGCAAAATGTTTGGTGTGATAATCATTGTTGTCTTAACATCTTTACCTTAGCAAAACCATGGTTGTGGCTACTGTCTTCCCCATTTTCTGTGAGAATGCACGCCAGTCAACCTTTTCAAAATGCAATTATTTTATCTACACTTTAATATTCAAACCATTTTTAGTGTTTAATAGAAATGCTATGTTCAAAGTTTAAAAAAAAAAAAATCCCATTTGCGTGATATCCTTTTAATGCAGGATTTATATGTCCCTGAAGAGGTTAATGCACAGGGCTGCAATGCTTTTTATTAACATACTGAACCAGTATATAGTCACTTGCACATGTGAAATGATGTACTAGCGTGGATGCCGTCTGTATTGTTAATGTCTGATAAAGCAAAAATTATGGATCAACTCTTGTTTTTATGCAGAAGAGAGGAGCAGACATGCTCAGCAGTTTTGGGTGCCCAGGCTACATGGAAATTAAGGACCTGTATCAATAAGTAACTAACAGTTGCATTAGGCAGGCTGTTGGTACACACCTCATCCCTCTTAATGCACATTAGGGCACAGCCAGTTGCTAGTCACTTATGGTGCAGTAAATTCAAGCTATGCTTTAAAATGTTATTAGGAGTTGTAAAATTTAGACTCATTGAAACAAAACAAAACAAACAAACAAAGAAAAAAACAAAACCAAAAAAGAGAGCTTTTGGGGATTTATTTATTCCTTTTCTGAATAATTTATTTCCAAAGATTATCCTACCTCAATACATACATTTTCTTCTTTCCTAGAAGACTTTTGAATACTGGTTAATTATGTGACAATGATTTTTAACTCCTTTTTAATCATAAACATTATGTTTGGCAAAGGATATCTCTCATTCTTATAGTATAGCTTTCACTCAGAGCCCACTTTTGCAATTTGCATCACAGGAATGGTGTTTTATACCCACAAAAAATTTTCTTCAAATCTCTCTTCTGGGCACAAGGTTTTAACTGAGCAGTAGAATTAATTATGCCTTTAATTTGTAACAGTAGCTGATAGGTTGAAAAATGTCTGGAAGCTAATAAATAGAAGTTGAAATAGGTCCTTATGCTTGTCATTTAATGACAACCTGTTTGTCACTTGTGGTAAAGAGCTGCTTTGAAAGAGTTTATTTTCCCCTTTTCCTTCCTCCACCCAAGCTGTTTCTTTACAATACCCCCTCCTCGTTTTCCAAGGCCATCCATGATCAGGTTTTGCTCACTGCAACAGATTTTGATATGTCAACAGAAAAACGATGAGGGCTTTGCTGTGCACTGTTGCTATACAAGTGTTGCTTTTGAAATGCCCAAACTTATCTATCATGATAAGGACTTTAAGAATCACTATTCCTAAGCTGATCCTACTGCTTAATTCAGAATCTTTATTTCAGTGCAACCAAGACTGTATAGCTAGAAAACAAAATAAAGATTAAACATATTCACTTATCTGAATTTCCTTCTGTGCAAATACTATCTTTCAGCAGATGCTGTCAAATGGCTACGTGCTCAAACAATATTTTACAATTACATCATTGTAAATATTTCCTACAAACTTAACTACTCGTGGTGCAGCTTGCAGCCTTTCCATCTTGGTGGCACCTATACTTCAGTCTCAGCAGAAAATATCTAGATTTTTAGGAAAAAATAACTAAAGATTTCAAACCAGCTATGCAGTAGTTCTGTTTATTGAAGATAAACATGAACCAGCAACGTGTCCTTGTGGCAAAGGTGGCTGATGGTATCCTGGGCTGAATGAGGAGTGTTGCCAGCATGTTGAGGGAGGTGATCCTTCCCCTCTACTCAGCACTGGTGAGCCCACACCTGGAGTGCTGGGTCCATTTCTGGGCTCCCCAGTACAAGAGAGACATGGATATACTGGAGAGAGTTGAACAAAGGGCTGTGAAGATGATTAAGGGACTGAAGCATCTCACACATGAGGAAAGGCTGAGAGAGCTGTTCAGCCTGGAGAAGAGAAGGCTCAGGGGGAATTCTCATCAATGTATATAAATACCTGAAGGGAGGGGCAAAGAAGACAGAGCCAGGCTCTTTTCGGTGGTGACCAGTGACAGGACCAGAGGCAATGGGCACAAACTCAAATAAGGGAGCTTCTGTCTGAACATCAGGAAATGCTTTCTACTTCGAGGGTCACTGCGTACTGACATGGGCTACCCAGAGAGATTGTGGAGTTTCCATCCTTGGAGATATTCAGAAGCTGTCTGGACATGGTCACGAGGCAACTGGCTCTAGGTGGCCCTGCTTTGAGAAGGGGGTTTGGACCAGATGACCTCCGGACATCCCTTCCAAACTCAACCATTCTGTGACTCTGTGCTTATGCATGTTTTCTATCAGTTATGTATTTTAATAATGTTGAAGTATATAACATCATGAGATCTACTGTAAAAAAATGGACTCTCAGGTAATTTTCATGTAGGACTCATACACTTTCAAGAAGAATATTTTTGTTAATTATCTCAAAATGTTTGTTTACTTTGTGCTCTGTTGTGTCAAAAGAAGCATAGTTAATTCATATTAGCATCTGAACAGTCTATTGCAACTTTACCGAATTGTATCTTGCTTACTTTCAGATTTTTTGAACAACTTTCCTCCACCTCCTAATGTGTTTGTCAATTTTTCACTGTTACCAAGTTTTCCAAGCAAAGTAAGAGCTGAGAGCAAAACTGGACCATGTAGAAGACTGTCTTTGATTTCTGTATAATTGCGTGACTACGCTTCTTTTTGTAACATAGAACAATGTGCATCACATTTTAAACTGGCTGATGGACTACTGGAATTTTAAAGTAAAAGAATAACATGAATTTGTCAGATCATCTGTACAGCGTCCGACTTCACCCAATTGCTAACGGAGCTGAAGAAGTCTTGATTAAATAATCCAAGTGATGCTGAGTCTGAAACATCACTCTGCTCCAGTGTCTAATTATGGTTTCTGTTAAGCATTTGTATCTAATTCTTAATTTGCTAATTTTACTTTCTAGACACTGGGTACTTATATTTTTCATGATAGTTTAAAGGGTCTTACTTAACATCTTTCTTTGTATGCACTTATAAGGCCACAGATGAGTCATCTCTTAATAGGCACATTGATTAGCAAATACTATATTGTACTTTACACTACTGTACTCATACCTAAGATCACAGGAAAAACACAGAGGATTTTTAAACTGATTTAGAGAACACATGGCATTCTTGGTCATAGTGACACTGAGTAGAGCACCAGGTGAACTCTTCATTTTCAGAAACTGAATTATTTTCAGCTTCAGTTGAATTGTTTTCTGAACCAGCTAAAAGAATTGCAATTCTTAAAAATATTTCATTCATCACGAAAGGAAATTTCTTACTTCACAATCTCTTTTTCTGAAGAATTAGACATCATTGTAAGGTGTATACTCTCAAGAATAAAATCAGAGAATAAGTTTAGACAAGAATACTAGGAATAGACACTT
>VYZW01004411.1:6680-28437 GCA_013401315.1 Balaeniceps rex
TGGCTTGTGTAGAAACTGCCACTCACACACTCCCAGTTCCCCAAAGGCACAGACAGACATTAAGGAACAGCTTTAAATAGAGCAAAGCAAAAGGTTTTGGTCTAGTCCTGAAGTATTTGAAGTCTACAGTGCTGCAATTGTTTTAAAGCATCTTAAAACACATTCCTAGCAAAGCCATGCATTGCTGAATATCCTGACAGTAGCTTTTAGACTGGTTTGGTTTTTTTTTAAATTCCCAACATCTAGCATGTATCTACAACAGTAGGCATGTGTCTGATCATTTAACAGTTAATACTATTAGCTCCTAGGTACCCACCAGGCTATTAAGTCATTAGCCATACCCTTGCAGCCTGAGATGCAACTGAACATGGTGGGTAGGGAAAGAGAAGAATCTTTCAGATCAGTCTGAAAATTATTTCCAAAAGAATCATCCACACAGTATGCTCCAAAAAGTGTTCTTGACTAAAGTAATCTTTAATAAACAATGCAGAAAAATCATTTACTGTGTGACTGTTATCAGAAACTACTGTGCACTTCAGAGTGGGCAGACATCTGTTACATCTGTTTCAGTGAGAACCCCCAAGGAATATTCTGCAGTTTGGCGCTGCAGTTGAATGTTATAATGTCAAATATGAAGAACATAACACAGCAGGGTGTCCAGGGACAGGGAAAGGCAATCCAAAGGACTGCCCTAGTTTCTGTTAAAAATAGGTCAAAGAGCCAGTATAATCAAAGTCTGGCAGTGCATACTAATTACTGACAGCATGTCTTACACTTGCATTGACTAGAAGCAAACTGCACACGGTCTTATTAGCTAAATACACAAGAAGCCTTTTTAGATATTAAATATCTGAAACAAAAATGTAGATTTCCTATCGCTGCAAAAAATTGGTTTTACTCTGGATGACCTGTCAAATTAATTTCCAGTTAAATCAATAACTAATGGAGACATACTTACCATGTAATGATTTAAAATTCATTCATGTATATTTGCTGAACTAATAAACAAATACATTATACTATGAATCTCAAAGAGCTTGTAGGTGTTGCTAATTACAGGACAAGAGATTGTTGCACAAGTGCATACAAAACCACCCATGATAATGCTGGCAGAGAGGAAATGGAATCAAAGTAGAAAGAAGAATTTGCACATTTTTAAAGGTAAAATGTGGTAATTAAGAGACAAAGATGGGTCTCCATACCTAAAAATTAATACACGTCCTCAACATTGTATTTAAGGCTGATCATCAACTTTGCAATTCCTTTTAATTTGTGGAGGAAGCAGCACAGGAGGAAAGAACTAAAGTTACTCTATCCCTGAGATAAAACATCACTAGTTTAGCTTCAAATCACAAGATGCTCTACACACCCGTGCTTTGTGAGTTGACAAGGATATCAGAAAAGGGAAAAAGGCTGAGAATTTCACTTTGCAGTTTATATTAAAACAATAAATGAACTGACCTGCTAAACAAAGACTCTTTCCAGAGACCTCAAGTGATTTCACAAAATCCTCTGAAATGAATACCTGCAAAAAAAAAAAAAAAGGAAACCTGAATCTGAAAGTGATGTGATATAATAATGATTTCACAGTTAGATACATACATAACTTGCACATTGCAACATTATTGACTTGGCTGTATCACCTCTCCTCTTCAATCTGTTCACCCTACCAGAAAAATCTGAAATAGCAGTAATGTATTTACTAGGCAACAAGATTATGGGTCTCTGCAGCTTAAATAAGGATTGCAAACAAATGCTCTCAGAAAATTATTTTCCTTGAGGACTGTTGCTCCATTTTTAAGAAGAGGAATGGGAAACCAGATAGGTGAATATAATGTATATTGGTTTTTTCTACATCACCATCAAATTAGTACAATTTTAGCCAAATAACAAACATGTTTGGAAAGTTTATTTATTTGTGGAAAAAATGAAAGGTTCCCTCTTCCTGCTCTAATGCAAACATTTTGGATAGAGCTAATGCGCAAAACTTAATAGCAATTTGCTACTCACACAGCAGAGCAGGTTTACAAAACAGAAAATGCACTTGGTCCCTTCAAACAAATGGATTTCCCAATTACAGCAAAAGCCACACTCAGCAAAACAAAGAAACTTTCTAGTTTTCTCAAATAAATTAGGAACAACTAAAAGAATCTCATTTACTTATAATCTTTATAACAGTATTTTTTTCAACAATTGGATAATTCTACCCATTAAGTTGAAACAAACTTCTGTCTCAGCAAAGGTCTCGTGGTGAAGAGCATTGTTGATTGTGTTTTGCAATCAGTAATGAAGAAAGAGCTGGCTGGAGCATTATTTGCCCAAGATCACATAACTGAGCATTACTTGTCAAGAAATTACTGTGTTAATTTAGGGCGTTTAAATTGGATATACTAGAATTAATGACTATGTTTTTCAAAGTTTATTTTTCTTGTGATATTAGATACTTGCAAGTTATATATAGAAATACTGATGTAGGAAGTTATACATGCACAGGGGTGAAAGGATACTTGGCCCCATAAGGCCCTAAGTACATAGCAAATCCAGACACCTTCAGTTTTCACTGGCACTAAGCATTTTTGTACTAATTTCATCCTGTACAAAATTATATCAAAGCAGCAAGACATTTTAAGGCTTTTGACCCAAGAGTTATTGCTTCCAAGTCAGGTTCTTCTGACAAACACATCAGTCCTGAAAATCCATTCATCCCTCCAGCAGGATTTTGCTGACAGCATATTCAGACATGTGAGGAAAAATGACCCTTACTATAGTAAGTGGATGTATAGATGGGTGGATAGATTAGGTACATTGAGAAAATTTTCAGAAAGATACCTATTTAGCAAATAATCAATATAGAAATTCTGCAAGGTCATCAGAGAACATGTGAACTTGGTAAAATCGATTTAGGCTTGGCTTTCTCCTTTTCTTCTACCAAGACTCACATTATTGATTTTGAATTACATAATTTCCAACTAGTTTAATAAATCTAGATAACCTGAAGGAATGAGAGACAGGCAGTGAAGACGTAACAGCATGGCGTGGCACGGCACAAAGACTGTGATCAGCAGCATTTACTATATTAAGATGGTAGCTCATAGAAGTTATTTGAGTGTTGAAAAAGTCTGGAGGAATACTGATGAAAATACTCTGCATTTCAGAAGCAGTGAAAATATTTTAAGACAGTTAATTCTGCTGTATAAATAATGGCAGCCTCTTCAATTTTCTTGTGACAGCATCAATCCTGGGAGGCAGGATCAGTAGGAGATTGATTAGCAAAGCTTTACAGTTATACACCAATCTATCATTTAATAGAGGTTATCTAATGCTTATGGTTGCTAGTCTGTTGAAACCAGCCATCCAGCTAGTAAGTACTATAAACTCTCTTATTCCAACAGTGACAAAATGGACAAATTAGTCAGTGACAAGTCCTTTGTGAACAATACTGAAGTTCCTGTAATTCTAAAGACAGCAACTATCCTGATTGCTCATCTTCATGCTTTCAAGGCAAGATGCCCTTTACCATTATTTAATTGCACATTGTAAGAAAGATGGAGGATGAAATCACATTGTAGTCAGATTTTGGCAGTACTCTTCAAATAGAGGATTCTTTCATTAACTGTATATTGTGAACAGTTAGGGGTCAATTGAAGCACTACATCTGTACACTTGCAAGCTCAGAAAACCCAGTCACTCATGCATTGCTGTTTCTCTTGACCTTAGCCACAGATTTATGAATTCTCTACAAGCACAGCCCGGCTTATATAATAAAGCCTCATGTTTAAGGTGGGGGGAATCTCAGAGCCAGTCTCACACCTGAATGCTGCATACAAAAATTATTGTATAAAAAAAAGAGCTTAGTTTATTACTTTAAGTGATAACTAGACCTGATATCTGGTGAAAACAACTGTCAGACATTGCTGAGTACAAATACTAATTAAGAATCCCACAACATTCTTCACATTGTTTTTTTTCCATTTTTATAACCTGGAAATTGCCACAAATATTTTCTTTTTAAAAAAATTGGAAATGAGAGTTGTGTCCCATAACTAAGATTATGGGAAACTAGTCTCCTCTTTGATGTTCGTTAATGCTAAATGAAGTTTCATGCATACATGATGCGCAGACATAAGCATCCTTTATGTGAAAGCTTCTGGCCAAAGCAGATTTTTCTGCCCAATTTCCCCAAAGAAATAAGTCTTGGGCAATCATACTACACATGTGTACTTGTCCAGTTATCTGTCCTCCCAGCACCTTTTCAACACACTGACCAATTTGAGCTCCATTGCTCTTTGAGAGTATTACAATGCTACCAGTTTCACAGAAATTGGCAGCTATGCAAAAGGAGATGAGGAAAGAGACACAGATTATAATTTTATTTTCAGACATTTAACTCATTCCCCTACCCTATACAAGCATCTGGAAAGCCTATGCTCTGATAGCCAAGGGACAACAGGCACACAAAGCCAGGCTCAGGGCAGCCAGCAAGCTGCTGGCCAGGTCCAGGAGCAATGTCCCTGTTCACTGCTCCCTCACCAATCCCCACATCACCCTTAATTTCCCTGGGGGCCCCTTCAGCACTGCTTAGGCACCTAAAGGAGAACCCAGCTCCCCCAGGATGATCTTGGATTATTGGTACCTACCAATAGGTGCCTGTCTTAAAACTAATGTCTTTTCTTTCAAGAATCTGAAAAAACAGGCAGGCACAAATTATTTCTTATGTGATTTTTTTAAATCTTGTTTGTGTATTTTAATTGACATCCAAAAATAAAAATCCACTAACCCTTCTGCAAGTGGTATAGATATTCATATAAGTGAAGCAGCAGAAAAACTCTGAACCTGGTTCCATTTACAAATTTTAACTACATCTTCAGAACTCCCAAAGGTACCAAGCTTCTCTTGTTTCAATGCATTGCTTACTTTGAGCCCTGCTTTATTAATTTCTGAGACCTATTTGGACAAAGCTTTTTGGTTTGGTGCCATCATTTGAACAATGCTCCCTTCAAATGTCAAATGCAGAACAATGCTTCGATACAATATGTCTGTTAAAATTCAGACTCACTTTTCAAGCAGGGCTGAGTAAAAATCAGCAACAAGAGTACAGCCTTAAGAAAATACCTGAAGTGGCACACCAAATATTGAAATTCTGATAATGTAAGTTTTAAAATAAAACTCTGGTGTCTCATAACTAAGTCATGAGACCTCATCAGCTCACTACAACAGTCTTGATGCTTCCCATAAAAGCCAGGCTGTCTCCAGGGAACCATCTTGCTAATATTTCTCAGTAGAACGTAGTCTAAGCACAATTGCCGCTAATTTTACTTACCTCATTTGCTTGGTATCTCAGAGTTTTATAATGGCTGGCACTTCTGATGCATTTTAATATGGTTTAAAAAGGAATCAGGCTGAATAAAGAGAAGAAAATGCTATTGTTTCCTTTTCCTGTGTGGCTGAAATCTAATTGCAAGCGCTTTCCCATTTTTCTGGCAGAGCTACCAGTTTTTCACACAGTTCTCATTCCTAAAGATGTACATTGCAGTTCAGTACAAGGAATTAACTGGTACCAGAGCACGGTGTCCATTAGCAATTTTTCAAAAGCACAGCCAGACCCTGGACAGCCTGTGGGTAGATGCTTAGGGACAGGAGAAATGGTAAGATCCCTCACCACTGAGGGCAAGGAAGACCTCTGGGTCTGCAATTGGGAGCAGGCAAGAACAGGACCCAGTGTCTTGGGGGATGCTGTAACACAACCTGAAGGGAGGTTGCACAGTAAAGCAGCCATAGCTGGACAGAACCATGGCAGAAGCACCAGCTTGGAGTGCAGGACACACCACAGAGGACCACAAAAGACATGTATGGTGGGGAAATGTGCAGGATGGACAATGTTTTTTCCCCCTCCCAGGAGCCATCAGCCCCTCTCCATTTGATGCTCCTGCTCTAACAGCAATAGCTGTGACCTCTGCAGGCTGTTCATTGTGCTCACAAAACCACAGGATTCAAAATTAGCAAATAAATATTTAATCAATTAATATCAGGCAAGTGTGACAGCCTCAGATAAGCCAGTCTTTTCCACAGTGGGAAATCACCAACATTTCATTAAACAGAGCATATTTCCATGCATACCTCATGTAAAACGGAAGTAATAAAACAAAAGGAAAAATAAGCCAATTTCTACAAACCCTTCTAAATGATTTTTTTTAATGTGTAACACAACAGTGTGTCAAGCCTTCAGTAGCTATTTAAGAAATTAAAATAATTTTGCAGCTTTCCATTTTTGTTTCAGAATTGCTTTTACTCCACACTTCTCTTTTTTTTTCAAAAAAGTCCCAAATTCAGGTAACTGTCTCCACTTCATCCCCCTGGGTAACTTTTCTCCTGCTGTTATTGACAGCAGCAGTAGACATTCTAAAACTGTACAGCTCCATCACCCCACGGTAATTGCTCCGTACCTGTACGAAGGAGAAGCAGTTTCCTTACATGGGCAGAACTGGCTGCCCCTGCCCAGTACACATGCTCTGTTTTGATACCCTGGGTTGGGAGTCTCTGGTCAAGGTGTTTACATTACCCAAAGAGGGCACCTCCACCAGGCCCTCTATTTTCCCACTAGCCCCTCCCCAGGCAACTCATCCTTCCTGGAGAGGGAGCAGCAAGCACACTGGGTTCTCAATGCTCAGGCATGACCCTGGGAATGGATCTGGTTCTGTAGCAGGCTGTGAACACCTTCATTCACAGATATCGGGAGGGGGGGAAGCAACAAACAAACATTGTAGAGGCTTCTGTTGACACACACATGCACGTTCTGTATGCACAAAAATTACTGAACCAGAAGCAGCATCAATATGTTTTTTCAGTGGAAGACAAAAATTAATCGGCTCCACTTTTACATACCAAAGTTTCCACAGAGCTCTCAATGAGGCTAAATTACAGGCTATAGAAACAGGTATAGGTGGCCTGTCAAGACCGTGTTTTTAAGAATTTTCAAAAAGGATATAGACCCTTGCGCAACATTTATCAGTGAGCACTTCTTTTCACTCAAGTGCTCAGGGCTTTTAGCTTTTCAGAGATGATAATGGGCTCCCATTCCCCAGAGTGGATTTATGTATGCACATTTCCATGGATCATTTTAGTCGTGACAGTAATTGCTGTCCCTCCCTGTGTAGAGTTTTCACCTTACGCAGCATTAGAAAGACCATGCTGATATTAGTGTGAATGGCGAGGCACTGATTTCCCAGACCACAACCTTTCTAGCTCCAAACCCCACATCCTCAAAACTTCTTGCTGATCATGAGCTCACACAGACCACCAGGAACCTGTGAGTAGGGTCATCTATTTAATTTACAGCAGAGGGACACATTCAGCCTAAGGAAAACATCTGAATATTCCCTTTCCAGCACCAGTTGAAGTTACTAAGATTCAACAGCAGTACCGGCAAATTCGGGGATAGTGAATGTGCACTCTGTCAAGATTTTCCTGCCTTGTCATTCTCCAACCATATTCAAAGCAGCACCAGGGCTGTCAAAAAAGCTCTCAGTGCAACACAGCTGTCTTATTTCAGTTCCTTAGCAGTGTCCTCTATGGGATTCTTTGGTTAAAAACGTAGGGCACAGTGGGAGGTGAAGAAAAATATGTTCACTTTGCTTTTTCATCCTCAGGAAAAAAAAAAGTGCCAAACACACACACAAACCACCTCCCACCCATATCTTTTCTATTGGTATGCTCCTTTTCTTCTAAGAAAAAGAAAAATACATCCCTATATTTAAAATACCATAACAATCAAGCCAAGCGTCCTCTAAGGCTTTGCAAATACTCTAAATCCCTCGCAGAACCAGACTTCTTTTTTTAAATGGAAATTTGTAACCTGTGTCTGGATCCTGCCAAAACATGTGGACTTTTCCCCTTCAGTTTGTATACCATGATAAGCCATTTGTTTGGGAATGAGATCCCTCTTAGTATGTATGTAATTAAGAAAATGTCTATTTTAGAGCAGGATGTCTGCCCTGCAGGCTATGCATCAAAATTCCTCTACTGCACAGCTGGTAGCCAAGTAGGCCTCTTTTAACAAAATCTAACTGTGCCTTTAGCCTTCCTGTAAATGTGGTATTTACCTTATGTTAACAATCTTTCAGCGATAATAATAAATGCACTGCAGACAGAAAATAAATACAATTCTATACAGTGGTGTATCTGTATGACAAAATAATAGAACTACATTCTTCTGTGCAGTAGCATCTGCCAAGTCTGATAAGCAACTGCAAGAAAACACTTTTTTAACGTATAAATCATGATGCATGTGTAACAAGAAAATTTGAATTGTCTGGACAAAAACTTGATCAATGCAATGCTTTGGGATTAAATCCTTCAATGTTACTTACTTATCTGCCTTGCAGTGAGCATAATATCACCTCCAAATATAGTCTTTGACTCAAAAAAAAGAAAAGAAAACAAATAGAGAAAAAGCTCCTTAAATCTGAAGTTGTGCACAAGCCTTTCACTCTCAGAAAATAAGTTTCTATTTACCAACCATATGTTTGTGTATGAATATTTTCCATACAGGAAACTGTCATACACTGTATCTTGATATAAACATCAAAACAAGCAACCTAGAACCCATGACATTACACGTCAAATAGTAGACTTCCACTGAAGGTGGAAGGAAACACCTTCCTGACTGCACTCAAAATCGTGATTAAATCCTTTGCAGCACTATGTAGGGTTTATAATTAAGAGAGAAAAATATGCCACAATACCACCCTTAAAACAAGGGCAAGAGTGTTTAAGACAGAATAAACTGTATTTTGTTTGCAAAATATATTATTACCCCTATGCCAAGCCATAGCAAGCTGTGGTGTCTTGAATGTTATTCAGCAAGGGGAAGAGATCTCTCTGATGCAGACTTGGGTTTCTCCCGCTATTTTTTTGTTGTGAACAAGTAAAAGTTCAGATCCTCCAAAAGAAAGAGGTACAGATAGCACACTGACAAGTCTCTCTTATGGAAACTTTAGCCCCATTATGTGAGGTCTTTTTGGACCCTTCTTGCCAGTCATAGCAGGAAAAAGAGAAAGTGTAGTTTCCTCTATTAAGTGGCCAGAGTGCCGTGCCTGAGGGCCCAGACTAGTCTTTTCAGCCCTGGGAGGAGCAGCTTCACCCACTAACTGAAAAATAACTAGCAACAGGCACAAAAGAAACCTCAGAATTTTGTAAGCATACAACTTCTCAGGATGAATGTTAGCATTTGTAATTTTGAGGGTTGGTAAAAATAATCCTGCTAAAACCTCTGAGTACTTCTAAATGGTCATTGGCATAAGCATCCAACAGGTATATACACTCAACAAATACTTAAACAAGCATAAAATCAGCCAAAAGTGCTCTGTTCATTTACATAAGTTGCCAGTACCTTTAAAGCATGTGCTTGCAAGTTGTAGAAATGTCAGAATATACTTTCAGTAGTAGATTACACTGAATATTTGATCCCAGCTCTTTAAATCCAGAACACATTTAATTTAGAAATACAGTACATGCATCAAATGCCCCTTTCAGCTAAACATGTTTAATATGTGGGCAGTTTATGACTTTAAAGAAATATTTTTATGGCAATACAGCATTAGAAAGATCTTAAATATTATCCCAAACTCCTGTGGCTGCATTTATATTGAATAAAATGAAGTTGGGGTACCTTGGCCATACATTTATATAGGAAAGATGCACCGATCCCTCAAGCTAGCTGTTGCAAAATCAGCTGTTCTGCACAAAATTCAAAAGTAGGAAGACTGAAGAGTTCAAACTAAAACAGTCAAGTGAATGATCGGGGATGACCATTTCATTCCCTATGGTATTGCCTTCGAAAGGCAAACAAGTGCTTCCCAGTCATTCATCCCTCTTGTAGTTCATGTTCAACCCTATCAGGAGCTCCTACTTTAAAATTTATGACCCAGTCACAGGAGACTGGTCCTCAGCTGCCCATTTCTGTTAAAGTTCCTTCCCTGCCACTGCCAAACACCGCTAGCGATACAGCGCTGCTTCCTTATCTACCTCGCCTTTAGGTGGCAATGCAGCAACATGCCTCACTTGCCTCATGTTGTGGTGGCTGATGACCCACTTATTTGTATTTCTGGCAAAACTGACAGGAATAGAGCATTTTGAAAATACTCAGCTGAAAAAATAGCGGGGTTTTTTTTCTCTCCCTTGCATACCATTTTAGTTTCTAAGAAATTTGATGTACAATTCCCTGTCCCAATTTTTTAAAGTACCTATTCTTATTTTAGTGTGATAAAGATCCCTCTTGAAACTTCATTTTGCTCAAAAGAATAGCTATCAAGCAAGAGCACTCTGATAGTGTGTCTGAAGGGCAGACAACAGTTTGGAAGGTCAAACAGGTACCTGACAGCTGGTGGGACCCAGATCTCCTGCAAACCACAGAAACATGAGGAGTCACATCACTACAAAAGTGGCAGGCAGTGGCCTCAGTTGTAACTTAAATCTCTTCACACTCCCTCACATCTCTTGGAGAAGGTTTATGGCGAAGCAAGGAGCAGAGGTAATTGCACATAACAAGTTTCATCACAGGCTAAGGGTTCCCTCACCGCTCCAGTATGTCACAGGCAATGTACAGGACTATCACAAATGAGACAGTTTAGAGCATCAAGCATTGACTTAGTCCAACATCTGCTTAAACAAAAAAGGAGAAGCTTAAAGTGTTTCTTTCACTTCAAATATGCTTCTGTTTGCCTTGATCTCTATTTTCATAGCTTAAAAGTTCAGGAAGCGATGTTTAGGACACACATGATGAACCTAGGAGATCCAGCAATTTCACAGAACAAAAGGAGAGACAGTGCTCCATCCTGGGAGCAGAAGGATCATACAGAGGGTGAGAGCACATACCTCTCTGCCCTGCCAAACTACTTAGCCCAGCCCAGATAAAAATCAGTCTCTAAGACTTTTTATAAAGACCTCATTTCCACAATACCCAAATGTTACTTTCCTAAACACCAACTTTTAAGCCTTAAAAAACAATGGATGTGCTTTAGGAGATGAATTCTGTAGTTATCAAGAAAAATTACTAGAGATTTCAGGGGAGGTTTAGTTTGACCAGGAAAGCAATGTTTTACCCTTCAATTTGTCAGGCTGAATTGGGAAATAAGCTTGTCTCCTATAGGGAAAAAAAATTCTCAATGAAAAATATGTTTTAAAAGTTTAAAAATTTCATATTTGATTAAGAAAATATTTTTTTCAACTGAAAGTGTAACTCAGTCACATTTGAATGTCCTGGATCTCTCTTTGTCTTGCTTTGTTGCATTCATAGTGCCAGAAAAGTACCTTTTAACTAAGCAACAGCTGGAGTCAAACTCTCTGGGAATTATTGTGTTTTCATCTACGCTTGGTCCAACTCCTAACCAAACCACTTCCCCTAGAGGGAATCAAAGTCTTTTATGTCACAGGGTCACAAGCTATGACATATGTAAGTGGTCTGCAGGAATTCAGCAAAAGCATTTGCAAATAGAAACGAGAGGAAAAAATTGCTTCCATTAAGTTTTATTCGTTGACTCTTTAAAATTCCTGCAAACAAATTCTACAGTCTGCTTCTTATTTTGTTTGTGGACCGTAACATTGGCCTTTGCATTCAGCTTGTGTTATGAAACTCAGCAGAGAGGCCAACTCTGAAGAGCGAACTAAACAAGAGACCCAAATACAAACTCCTCGCCCCTCCTTCAGTGTTTTTCTGCAGTTGTTGGATACCGCTAATTCAGATGAGGAAAACTGAAGACTCAAGCTCTTTGTATAATTTCATTTTAGAGAATAAAGCACACAAAAAGAAAGAGACATGGAAAAGTCCAACTTCTACACAATGACGTTTTAAAAGCTCTAGCCTATAACAGAAATCTCAAACAATCTAGCCTTGCAATGAAGCCTGGGCTACTTGGATACAGACAACTAAACTAGAAGTAGTATCTATATCTAAAACCAGCAGCACTTAAACTTTAATCTTTTAAAAAACTCAACCTCCATCTGGAGCACAAGCATTCCTTTAAACTCATTTCATTAGACAAAAGACAACAGAAATGTTTTAAGAGCTTTTACTGAATCTCTCCTTGCCTGCTGCATCCCTCCAGGCAGGCTCCTGCTTCCAGGTCTGTTTTCAGTTAACTCAGTGACTGAGCTGCAGGAAAACATGCATGCAATATCCCTTAAAGCTTGCCTGACTGGTCCATACTCCTCACCACCATCTTCAAAGCTTCTGGCTCCAGGTATGTCTTTCCACTCCTTCCCCTGCCTGTTAGCTCCTGAAAAATTGCACTTGCCCAATTGCTCCCCTGAGGAAGCATGACCCTCCCAGGGAGCTCCCCCTGACTGACATAGATGCTTTCCTCTGTAAGGAATATAATACAAATTGCGGACAAAGTAGTAAAAACCCAAATACTGTTTGTCATAACAAAGGGTTTTCACAAGCCTCCTTCTCTTTCATACACAGGTTTATCTTCCTAGGTACAACCCCTGTATTCAGAGGAAGGGATGCAAAACCATCAGCATACTGAGTGCATTGGTTCATCTCCCCGTTCACATTCTTTGCCATGGGGAACTTTAAAGAACTAGAGTGTTTGTTCCACATTCCCTTTCATTACCTGCACCCGGGCACCTCGCTAGCAGGTGGCCAGCAGCTCCTCAGTATCCACCTCCTCGTTGCAGAGATTTGCATATGTGGCCATCCGAGTACAGCAGGACAAGGTGATAGAAATGAGTACCTGTGACTAAGAAGCCTTTACAGCTTTTCATGCCTCAAGCAGCCTACAGAAGCAAGAAGTGCCCAGCACACATCCCTATGCACACATGCCATCGGCAGAACTTGAGAATTCATCTTTGGGAGACAACAACAATTCATCTAAATCAGATGGTGACAGGCAAAGAGTCAGGGGGGAATGTGTCTGCCTCCTTAGTCCTCACTCAAAGTGAATGTCTAATAATCCATAAATAGCTACACCTCCTTCTGAACAGTCTGCTTTAATTACATTTCCGCAAAATAAAAATTAAAAATAAATCCTTTAATGGAGACAGGTTGTAGTTGCCTGCCTACAAATATTCCCCAAGTTTTTGCCAAAGAAGCTGTAGGAGCCACACATGAGCTGCTGTTACTGTTTAGTAACTGAGCTAAATTAGGAAGGATAAGCAGAGCCATGGTTTGAATTTGCATTTCAGGTAAGAGCATACAGATAATGTGAGGCAAATTTTTCAGTGGCAACCATTTGATTCTGATGTTTGTTCTCTGTGATGACACTGTCTCTCAGGAGCCCCACAAAAGCTGATGCAAACCCAGATCACCAGCTTCACCCTGTGTCCCCATGTGATCTGTCCTATATCAGCAAACCAACAAAGCACAAGGATTTCAGCAAACTGAAAAGAGCATTTAATAAATAAAAAAGTTTTAATTAGAGTGAAGCTGAAGCTCCATTTTAGCATGCGTTTTTCTCCTCACCATCTCTGTTATTACCATAACAACAACACTAGAATTGGAAAAAAGCATGATATCAGAAAGTGACCAAAGAATGACCTATAGCACCTTGTTTAGCCTTCATGTTTAGTTATCACATGAAGATTTATACCTGATAGGGGTTGACAGCTCAATTCAGCTCACATTTACCACACTCTAAGCCAGCAGCAGCACTACACAGGTAGAAAAATCAGGAGCAGTCTATAATCCCCATTCCTCATTGCTACAAAGATGACTTTTTGGTAATACAGCATTCTTAAAACTGCATATTGTGACTAACTATAAAGAGATAAAGTGAAACATGCATCAGGCTACTCCAGGTGTTTGTATTGAGAACAAAGCATTCCTTGCTGTCAGCTTGAAAGCAGTCATCTCCCCTAGCTCTGAGATGTGCCTTTACGAAAGAGAGGTGTGAGGACCTTTGGTACACTCGTGTGACTCACAGCATGGCCAAGCACACAAAGGATTTGCAACAGACTGAAGCGAGGCACAAATTTCAAAGGCTGAGAAGCACTGCTCTCTGGGAGCTTTCCACTATGCTTTATAGCTGCTAGCTTTTACAGGCATTATTTTTTAAAATAATCACCCTGTTGAAAGCAGTGCTCAAGATTAATTTTCTTTCTGGTAACTTTATTTTACTTATCACTGATTTATGCATTATTGATATATTTTCATTTTTATCATTTCTACACTCTTCCTATAACTCAGAAAATATTACAGGCCTAATCACCCTTCTGTAGGACAGGATCCAGATGACTGCCAGACCAGCTGGTTTGTTTGGTGTGGTTTTTTTACCAGTATGAAGTTCAGTATAATCAATGAACTCACACCACCATAAAATCTATATGAAAGATAGGGAACAAGGCCAGGGTTGAGCAGATCCTACTCTGATTGATAAAGTTCATAATTGCTACCTAAGAAGCACTAGATGCAGCATGCACTAACTGTTCTGCAATAAATAATGCCAAGCACGGAGTGGATCATGCAAGCCTGATAATGGCATCCTGCAGTGCTCCCTTAAAAACAATAGGGTAGAAGTTTGAGAGAACACTCCCTACACAGAACACTAACAAGAAAATGTGAGCATTAAAAGGGGTTCATTGTAAAAACCTTAATTTTATAGAAAGTGCAAGCACACAAAATGGAACCCTGTGTGCAAACTCAAAGCCAAAAATTATATAATCATCAAATTGTTTAGGTTGGAAGAGACCTTTAAGATCATCAAGTCCAATCGTTATGTTACTAGAGCATTATTTATAAGGCAACATGACACTCATTCAAGCTGGAGAATTCAGATTCAGGGAAACTTGTGCAATCTTTATCCTACCTTCTTGTGTGTCTGCTCAGTGCACTGGGGTATTATACAACAAAAGGTAGCTGATTACAAACAAATGTCTACCACACTGCATATTTACCATGCTTCTGCAAGACTAAATATATTTACTGGCAGCAGCAGAAAGCTGTTATCCTAGGGGGGAAAAAAAACCCACAATAAAAAATTAAAAAAAAAAAAAAATCTAAGTAACCACTGGGGCAAGGTGACCAAATTTGGCTCCTTAAGACAGCAAAGAACATCTGGCTTGTCTCCATGGGTACAAGGACCAAGTGAGTCTGCCAAGAGGACTTGCCTCAGTGAGATCAGGCTCAAGCAATAGGTATCATTTTTCAGATGGTAGCTGCAGAGTATAATTAACATTCAAAATCTCTAGGATCATGGCTATAGGGCACACAAGCCCTGAAATAACTTCCCCAAGGGCTGATCTATGAAGAGTTGGGAGGCAAGTCCAGCATATGTCCATCCCCGTCCCGTCACTGGCCCTGTGAGCCCCACTGGGCATTCATTCCCCAACAAGCAGCCTCTGAGGCTCTGGCAGTGCCACAAAAACTGGCTTTCAACTTTTACCACAGAAGCTACAGTTAGGTCTGATGCCAGCATTTTTATTGTACAAAAAGAAGCAACAGAAAGGAAGTTAAGATTATCACCATCATACATCTGAGCTAAGATGGAACAGAATTTAAGACAACAAAGAAACAGCACTGTCACAGCCTTAGGGCCTTCCTCTGCTGACTTCCAAAGGCTGGAGATATGCACAGTGGAGGTGCTGAGCTTCTCTAAGTATTGCAAAAATCCCTTCTAACGAGAGATAGTAGGAAGTCTCTTCAGAGAGGTCACTGCCAGCTCCCTCTGTAACAAGTTGTAACTTGGCTAGAACAGTAGAAAAGCCCATGATTCACATGTCACCTCTATTGTCAAAAAAAAAAAAAAAAAAGCAGCAAGCCAGCATTCAGAGACAGATCAATAGGCCATACCTTTGTTTATCATTAAAAGAAGTACAGACAGCATAACCATAACCTCTGCACCTCAGGAGGACACATCTCAACCTGAGATGGAGGAGCTCCTTGCTTTGTTATAAAGCACTGCCCACAATTTATTCCCTTAACAGACAAGTAGAGAGTGGAATGGGGTGGTTAAAGACTTTTCTACCAGGCAGAGAAGGGGTAAGGTACCACAGCCATATGGGACCTTGATACTGATGTAGATAATAGCAAGCTTGTTACTAAAACAGCACAAACATACACATACCACTCCAAAATCATTACAGCATATTCCCAAAATTTTCAGAACACATCTCAAGCTCTAGAACCATGCAGTTGTTAATACAACCACAAATGTACGTGGTATAGGTCTTCTTGTGCTATCACACCTGTCTGCAAACAGCCAGGCTGACTTATGACAAGTCACCGGCAGTACCTGGTCAGGCAGGGAGGCTTGCTCAGCAGCCCTCTCCTTGCCGCCGCACCACAGCAGCCCCAGGAAGGGGATGTATCACTACAGGAAAGGCTGCAGCTCGCCCAGCTCTGCCCTTGAGCCTTGCCACCATCTCCTAATTTTTAAAATCCCATCTGGCCCTCTTAAAGGAAGTGAAGAATCTTACTCTTGCTTTGCTGCACAGTAGCTCTGGAGGTTTCTCCCATTCATCTCCCCCCAAAAAGTGACTGGCTGGCAGAGCAAGAGCTGGCTCTAACAGAGATTCCCAAACCCACTCTCTGTCCTCACTGCTTTTTCCAGGGGAGCCAAGACATGCACTACGTAAGTTTCCACTGCTCTCATGAGATCTTGTCTAATTTAGGGGGCATCCTGGAGATGACACAAGCTCAAAGCAGGGATACTGAACTTTAAAACACAGGTTCAGCTGGGTTCATGCTCTCATTATTATTTGTATTGTTAAAGCATGGGGGTAGGTGGGAGGAAAAGTTGTGAAAGTGTTAAGGGGAACTCAGAGGAAAAGGCAAAGCTGGCAGTAAAATGATAGAAGTTAATTCTGCCAGATTTTCTGTAGGTGCAAAAGGTTTTGTTCAATTCTGGGAGAGCCTGGGTTTTGAATTTGTTTTATTAACTCCTTTCCCTTCATATCAGGGCAGAGGGGCATTTGGAGCCCAAATGACTAATTTATTTATTTTTTATTACCAAAACAAATGAAACTGACTTCCAAAAATCTAGGATGATGGATTCTGCAGGCATAAAAATCAATTTTTCTTCTTGTTTTTGGTCATCTCTGCCAAGTTACAATTCATTGCAGATTTTTTGCATCTGCGTTTTAAATCCTCAAACATAAGTGTTCGTATTGCAAAGTAATAAACTTCAGAGCTGCAGAGTGATACAAAGAGCTACAGCCAATCTGTTGCGAGCAGCAAAGCGTAGATCTTTGTTACAGGCACAATCTTCCGTGTAATATTTCTGTATCACTCTGCAGCAGGGCAAGCGTTAGTCTCCCAGCTAGTAGCTGACTCCATTTCACCTATATTTTCTCAACTACTTGCTAAAGCAGTGAACCAGATTAAGCTGGTTTGCACTGCCTATGACAGGATATTAGCTATTGAGAGGCTGCATACATTAACTGCCAGAAGAGTTGAGTGCTTTAACACTTACAAATCACAGGAGGGGAAGAATAGAGTGAGAAGAGATCATTCACATGCTCCTCGTTTAGATATGCTGATATCTTATCAGCTCACCACAGACAAGCCAGATGTGGAGGTGAGCAGAATTTAAGTACAAAAAAACCCAAAACCTGTCGGTAAGCACGGGCAGCGCATACCACAGGAGTGCAAACAAGAGTGCTCTCAGAGGTGCTTAGCTCCAGCTCTACAGAAATTCCAGCTGCCAAAAACCTCTATCATATATGGAAATTAAATCTCAATCCCCTGGTGAAAAACACATAGGAGGGTCATGGCAGGCACAGCTTCCTTGATTCAGCGCAGGCAGAGAGCTTGCCTTGTTACTCACATTCCTTAATGGCAATCTATTACTGGGGAAGTGACATGAATTCTGCTTAATCCCCATTTTGCTGCATATTGCTATTTGCTCACATAGGAATTTCCATTTGTTTCAGCCTTCCATGAGGTTATTCAAGGGACAGTGAAAAAACTTAAAGGAGGGCTAAGAGATTATTCTTCCAGAAGTTCCTCTATAGTACAAGAAAATGAAATCTCTATCACCTTTATGGACTAGATAAAGCCTGAGGTTTCCCATGCACACGTAATGTTCATTTAAATGAGTACAGTAACTTTACATTTGAGGAAACACATGTATTTCTGTATATAAACAGAAGCATGAAAGATTAAGGACAGCTGTGCATCTGTTTATCCATAACATATACACTATTATCTGCCTTGGGGCAAACAGACATTTTAACCTCTCCTTCAGCACCTGATGTATCGTTTCTTTCATACTCAAATGCCTTCCTGTGGCTGCTCCTGCTCGCAGACTGTAGAGCTGGTTGAGTGAGCAGTAGGGAATGGGACTGTTCACATCGCACTGAAGGCAGCTAGCGGGAAGGAAGGAGTAAAGCCCTTCTCTCCTCAATCTCACTTCACTCTGTATCAGTTTGTTTCTTTCACTTCATAAAGTATCACCCTTTCAAGTGCTAAAGTGCTTTTGCACAGCGCAAAAAAAAATTAAGAATAGACACAAATTCCTTGAAAGCCAATGGAAAGGGGAAGACTCGGAATTTGCTAGGATTAGAATGCTCCAATCCCAGAGTGACTTGATTCATTTATTAAAAAGTAGAAGATGTAACTATCAGAGCCATCTTACTTTCTGCAAGCAGCCAGATCTGACCGGTTTTCACCTTACTGCCCTAGTCCTGTTACTGATGTCCATGGGGTATCTGAAGAGTGAGAAGCTATTAGACCAAAATGAGGGTAGCTGGATCTGGCTCCCAAAGACCTGAGCATGTCTGCTAGCACCTAGCAATAGTAGGAGCAGGCAGGTACAGAGAGCAGAAAACATGCTCCAGAAGCATGTTCCATGAGGACAGGAGGCACAGGAAGGTGACCAAGGAGCATAATTAAATGCACAGAACCTCCAGAGGTGCCAGCAGCCAGGGCTACCCTCCATATAGCTTTCCTTAAGGGCTGATCCACACAAAATGTTTGGACATTTCCAGCTGCAGAAGTTTAACAACCACTGTTACCAGAGCAGCACAAAATGTTTCTCTGACACATGTCCATTGAAATAGGTAGATTTAGCTGGACCAGAATAATTCATAGCTTTCTATATCATTGCAGTTAAAAAGAATATTCAATGCTGGGGGGGATGAATTGATCTACTTCTATACTTTCCAATATAACATTTCAGGCATCACAAAAAAAAAAAATGTTACTTTTAGCTACAAAAAGAACTAATGAATATTGGAACACACCATTTCCCTTTAGATACGGTTTGTTTAAAGTTTAAATTTTGTGGATTTTTTAAGTTTTAGGTCAATCAAAAATAAGATTACATTTTTGCAGTCAAATATTAATACAGTTCTAATAGTAAAATTGATTCAAAAATGGTGGATAAATCAGCCCTTACAAGGTAAAGAATGACAGCATGTCCCTCTAACAGGGATCTGGGAAGGAGAGTCCTAGAAATCTCTAAATAGGGAGAAGAGAGGCAATTAATTCCACATTTCCCAAAACATTTTTTTGAGTGTCGGTTGGGTTATTAAAAACACAGTTATTTATAGAAACCTGTAGGACTCGTGTGAAAGGAGACCTTGTTAGGAGGAGAAGTACTCATTTTGGACTGGCCAAGTATAATGTGTGCAGTGCTTTTGTACCTGCAGGGCATTTCCTCAGGGCAGAGCCAACATATTAGAATGCAGATTTCTGCAGTGTACGGTCTCCCTCTCCCATATTTCTGGAGGTTAGTCTTCCCCAGGGAGGAAAGGGACAACTAAGACCTACAAAAATCAAAACATGGAGGCACTGACTGACTACCTCCACTTCAAAAAGGGGAGAGATATATACACACACACATACCTGATTACATGCCTTATAAGCAATAACCTTCTCTTTCTCTTTGAGGTGACAGACCACACACACATGCATGAGACCCTTGAGTTTTGTCCTGGTGCTTTTATTCCCCCCGATATGTTCTTTTTTTTTTTTTTCGGTGGCTAGCATTGTTTTTAATGGATATTTAAGCTGTAACTTCAATTTTTTCCCTAATGCAATATGGAAGTAGAAGAAAAAATACTAGGCTACATTTTTATAAAATACATGTATTCTTCCTATGAACTGTTACCTAAATATATAGGTCTAAACTTGTAAAAAGTGCGTGCTTGCCGTTTTGTAGCTGACACCCTGTAAACCCTGCTTGATACAGAAGGGGCAAGCTCAAAATTCCATCTTGATTTTGTCAGTGAAATGAAGCCTTCCACAAACCATGAGGGTGAAACAGCAGCTTGTCTTTGTTCGCTAATATTTACGATGCTGCCAACAAGAACAGATGCAGATACAGCGTGAGGATGCTGGGGGACAACACTGTGACCAGAAAAACGTGCTGCACCAAGCAGTGCAGGGAGGGATAGCTGCACCAGCAAGTGGTGAACCTGCACCTGTCTAGCAATCATATTTTAGAGCATTTCTTAATTTCTCAAAGCACTGAAACCTCTACACCTCTGAGAAGTCTATGCAGTTAGAAGATATCTGAATATCAGTTTACAGATTTATGTAAGTTTTCTACCTAATTACTTCCAGCTTCTGGTTGGGCATACAGGAAAGCTATGCAGTTTCCTGTATCTAAGACACATTCTTAAAAACTCTGGAATAAAACTGATTCTTATTTGGAACCAGAAATGTGGTACCAATCAAGAGATAAAACTTAGCATCAACATGACATTAGGGGAGTGTCAAACAGACTCCTGCCTTCTGATTCAAAAGCCTTTTTAAGCCTGGATGTCAGTCATCTCATTTCAAAGCCTTTTCTTTTTTCAGATCATTGATGTCTATTTCCACAATTTCCTGCTCCATTCTCCTTCCCCTTCCACCATTCTTTACTCACCTACTCTCTTTACTAAGAGAATAAAGAGAATAAAGAATGCAGACTGTTCTACTTTCTTCCTTACTCAGCCACTGATTTACAAAGCTTATAGAAACTTATCTTCTTGAAGTCTTCTACCCATTGCCTAGTTTGGTTAAAATTAGCCAATAAGTGAGGTGGGATGTGGGACAAGCAACCGGCAGTTGGACAGACAGAAAGCACAAGCCTATTTCCATAAAAAACATTATTAACAAATTAAAGGAAGCAGGAAACTGAATCTGTGCCTATAATTCTCACAGATCATTTTGCTGCTGTTACTTGGTCTATTTCATTCATTCTTGGCCAGGTGTGTATCCTTTAGAAATGTAGACTTTTCAGCAAAGGATTAAGAACCAAAAATAACAGGGTCACAATCTTGAACAGAAGTACAGATGCAAGCCAGGATAAATTATTTATCACCCATCAGCACCCCTAAAATTCTCAACTAGCAACCAAGGAAGCAGCATCCCTGATGTTAGCAGGCACCATCAACAAGGTCTTCCCATGCAGTCCTGCACAATTATTGACACACAAAACCTTCAGGCTTAGGAAGTAAGTCATCATTGATCAATGGCACAGACAACCTCCAAATACATTTGCACTGTTACTGCCGTGTAGTGTGTTACAACATTACTTTTAGCCACTTTATCTCCTGGATCATTTTTTCTTCCCTTAGCAATTAATAATACCAGTAATTACTACATGAAGTCATACTTCTTTAAAAGCATAATTGCAACTTCCACTCCCAGATAGCACAAGGTAACAATCATTTGTGTGATGAACCTTGGCATTCAATGCTGACATTGAACCCAGAGCTGAAACACAGAGAGCAAATGACAAACAGTCCAAGGAAATACTTGCACTATGGATTTTATCACTAAATCACAAAGTTATTTTCTTCTTCTGCCTGGGAACATACAATTATTTAGTATTCA
>VYZW01004413.1:10095-24327 GCA_013401315.1 Balaeniceps rex
GTAGCTATAATTTTATGTCACATAAAACACACAAATTATGGATTTTGGAGAATAAATGGATTGGGAAAGCTCAATTGGTTAGTTGCCTTAAAAGTTTTACTATTGCAAATTAAATTGTTCCTCTATTTATTTTGATGTATGATAGCTCATGCACACTTAGCACTATTAGTAAGCCTTCGTAATTGGAATTGTGGCTGATGAGCAGGTCTGGATGTGGAATTACCAGAAAATGGATAAAATGTGTATGCTTTGTCTTCTGATATCAAAAAATCCCATGAAAAGCTCATAATAAATCCTTCATTTCATTTTTGTATCTTCTTGAATTTTCAAAGCCTTATTTATGAGAAAATGTCAAGTTTGCCACCAGATGTCAGTTAAGACCTAAGGAGCTACTGTTTTCCTAGACTGCTAAACCCAAAGGTACTATTGAGATAATTTAGTATATATCAGTTCCAAACAAATGCTAATGGACTCTTCAGAATTATTTTTACCTGAACATTAGAATATCTTTTAGATGAAGTATAGGATAATGCATTTTTTCATATGATCACTGACCATTCAGTTAGCTGATTTTGCCACTGTGTCTGTGTAAGGTTGTCTCACACAAGCTTTGAGGATTTGCTTGATCTTTTGTTATTTTATTGTGCTAGTTTGGGGAAAAGATGAATGCAGAGCTATTGTTCTTAATGTGCGTCTCGGAACCCAGCAAAGTTTTACCTAGGGAAGTTAGATAGGTTCTGACCATGGTGAATTTCACGTATAGTCTAAGAGTTTAATAGACATGAACTCACTATCTGCTCAAAGTTCCTGGAAATTTGTGTTCAGATAATAATGTTTGAGCACTTTTTGTGTTCAAATTCCATATTCCAGGGTTAATGAAATATTGGTTACACAGGAAACCAATGGGATGAGCTAAAGCGCAACAAAGTGTATTTCTTTAGGACAGAAATGTTCATGCCACTTATGGAGGAGTAGTTGGCATAAGATGCAGAAATGGGAGGAAACAGTTGGAAAGGAACTGAGATGAATTGAGGACTGATGGCTTTTTGCTGATCGCTCACTGTCTCTTTTAACGTGATCATAAACTTTCTTTTGCTATCACATGGAGTACCTGCATAAAAATGGCTGGTAACAGCTCCTAATGCCTTAAGAATTGGGGTTTTCAGCCTTAAAGGATCTATCTCCCTCTTTGTAAAATTTTGTACATCGTTCCCTGTGATTAATTCTATGTCAAATCATGGTACTGTTTCATTTGCTGTCAACAGCCTTTTGTGATATGTTGTTTACTTGTCACAAGTTCTCTGGGGGGAGAGAACTCCAAGTGCTTTGCCTTTCTCATCCGATTCATTTGTTAGCAGCAGTAGGTGCTTATTTAGGAGAACGATAGGCAGAAAAGAAAATGAAATAAGATTGTGGTTTTTGGTTTTTTGGGTTTTTCACGTTGGTTTTTTTTGTTAGATTTTTTGTGTTGTTTTGTTTTAGACTCTCAAAACTCAATACTAAGCTAAAATGAAAGCAACTCACATTACTACATTTCCACCAAGAAAAAAAAACTACAGGCAGTTTTTCATAATAAATGTTGAACTGCTGAAAGCCAAAAAGCAGTACAAATAAGAACTTGCTATGCAAAGATGCCTGTTTTGTCATGACTCAAATATCAGAAAGCCACATAATATCTGCTTTGTGAACTGGTACTGTCCACGCGCATTTTATTAGGTTCCAGTAGGAATGTTTCTTAAACCGATTAGCAATATTCTTTAGTAAAAACTATCCTGACCTACTAATCACAACCTGTCCCCTTGTAGAAGTCACCACTGAAAACATCCTATTGCATTGTGCAGCCGACATTCGTTAAATACTAACTGGCACCAGCGTATAAACATGTTCTGGCCACGTGAGAAGTCTGCACCCATTTTGCTGCAATGCAAAGCTTTGCAAAACAACATGTCTTGCTCCCATCAATAACTAGGACACTGTTAAATAGTCAAAGAGTAGACATAGTTTATAGCAAGAGGCAGTGCTTTTCAAGAATTAACTGCATGGAAAAATTAAAGGTTCAGAAAAGAGCTCTGTGAATGACTTGAACTCTGGGACTTAGTCCTAATGTTCAGTCTTTCATTTATGAAAACACATCTGGGGAGGAGACATCTGACGGTAGACATTTTGTTAATCTTTGCTGGAAAAGGCATGATGAGATCCAGTGACTGGGGCTGGAAGCAGGTAAAATCAGACACATTTCAGAATGGAAGACTTTATAAAGGGTGTGTTAAAGCTCCAGAAGAAGTGAAGTGCATGATGCAGAAGTTGTCTGAAGGTTCTTGAGTCGTGTCTAGGTAGAGGGCTGAAAGAGTTCCTCCTATAGTCTTAAGATCAGTGAAGAAAGCTTAGAGTAAGTCAATTCAGTGTTTTAGGGAGCAATAGCTGTGGTTCTGCGATGGAGCAGCCCAAAGGCTCTGGGCTCCTGGATTCGGTGCCTGTCTTGCTACAGACCTCCTGTGTGACGTTGGCCAGATTCCCCATTGCGCTGCACTTCAGACCTTTCTCTGTAAACTGAGCATAGCATCAGCTCTTGGATGTCAGACTGTGGATTAACTGCAGAGGTTGGATACAGAAACGCCAATACTGACTCTTTAGGAGCCACTTTTCCTTGGGAAGTAACGCAGCCTCCGATGTGCAGTGTGTCATTTGCCATATAAACTTAGATGCTCAAGTCATTGGTGATGTGGGAATAGCGCTTTGCCAGACTCAGCAATGATGCTGATCTTTATCTTCTCCCTTTTCCTCACTATGTCCTCCCTGCATGTCTTTCTACTCAAACTTTTGCATTGTCAATGTTTTCCCTTTGTCTAACCCTTTGTCCTAACCCTTCCCTCCCTCACTAGCCTGGATAATACAGAGTTGACAGAGATGTGAAGTTAACTACAGTAAAGGTTGTGAAGTACTTGCACAGCTTCTATTGTGATAGTGTGTAAGTACCTGAGAGTGATAGGTAGATACACATAGGCACAAGACCTCATGACATACATACTTATTCTTGGCATCAGTAACATCTAAGCTTCATTCTTTACAAAGCCTGGTTGTGTAGCACAGTAGTTTCCTCAGTCTTTTATCCATTCTGACTCTAGTACTCTCTGAAAAAGAAGTCACTTATACTCTGTCAGTGTCATACTCCCATAGGAAGAAAATGTAAATCATCCTTTAGTCTTTTCAGTAATAACATAAAAGTTGCCTAGTAAGAGCCCGAAATGAAGTTTGAAAATGGGTTCTCTGTAGATGTGCGTGATGATTTTTGTGCACATAAATGTCAGGTTCCACATTACATGAACTGATTTGTAATTTTGCAAATAAAGCACCAATGGGCTTTCCAATGTGCAGAGAGAGGACTGAAATCTTGTCTTCTGCAGTGATTCATCTCAGCCTTAGTATTCAAATGTGAATGCATACAAGCCATTCCATGCACTCAGTGCAACAAAACTGGAAGTGAAATGTGCATGTAGAAAGTTGCACATGCACAAGTAGACTTTGAACCAGATCTCTTTGAATATTCAGCCCTTAATGTGTAACATTTAATCACTAAGTACTGAGTTTAAATAGAGCTCTTTTGATGATGATGATGAAATGATTAATAAAGTGGTCTGAAATGTAGTTCAAATCCTCTCTCTAGGGAGTCTTGCTTTGCCAATTTTGGCAAGATGACCTCCTACAGCAACAGAATCAGAAATGCCAATTGTAATTGAAGTCTTTAATTACATTTCCTTCTTTATTTCAAGGTAACAAGCATTTGGTTTTTTTTTGTTTTTTCTCTTCTTTGAATTTCAGTAGTGCTGAAAATGTGTATAGGCTTCCTGTGAGCCCTTGGCTTTCTGAAAATAATAATAACAGATGAATACAAAGAAAAAATGAGTCCCTTCCAGAAATAACTATAGTGTTTTGTAAGCCTTTTCAAAGTTCTGTCAGGCCTTGTCAGGCATGCTACAAGTTTACTTAAATATAATCTTCAAATTTCACTTCATGTTAAAGGAAGATTTGAGCAAGTAGAATGGTGCAGCTGAAAAGAATACTATGTGGACAGGCTCTTCAACCCTCACAGCATGAACCATGTCTTAAATCATAAATCATCAAGAAAGGGCAGAAGGAGACCGAAACAGCTAAGCCATTTCCTAGCGAGACAATTTCTTTACTTCTTGTAAAAGGTTAACGCTACCATCATCCTTGTCAATACAAAGGAACACAAAAGGGCCACTGGAAGGATAGGTAATGTTACCAGGAACAGACCAGAAGAGTGGAGAAAATAACTCGTACTGTGCATCAAGAAAACATTGCAGCCTGGTCACCAGATGCTGAGTGTACGCTGCTTTTAGTACTGCCTGCAGATAGTATTCTGGCCTGGTATCTAGTCTGTGCTTTGCTGCACTTAGTCATAATGTCATGTTTATGCCAAATCATTCTGATGAAGCTATTCGGGATTTGTGCAGCCCTGGAATAAAAATAGTACAGTAAAAGCCAAGAGACATCTCCCCAAATTGTTGTTCCTCCTGTTACCCGTTTAAGCAATATGCAGTTAAATTACTTTAGTTACAGACAGTTGCTTTTTGCAGTGATGGTTTTTGCATGTCTAACCATTTTTTTAATGTCCTAATGATTTAAAAAGGTTAGTGGGGAAAAAATAAAGCAAGTTGTTGTTTTGACATTTGACAGTAGACTGTTAGCTGGCTTGATGGATGTCAGTGGTGCTCACATGTGGACCTGCTTGATGGATTGCAGCAAGGACCATACTAGCCTTTGGTCTGGTCTGATATTAAAATCCTGCAAGTTGCATCCTTTTGTTTCCTTTGTGTAGAACTGAAGAGGAAGAAAGCAGAAATAAGCCTTTGTTCTGACCTTGCTTTCCCCTGTTTTCTTCTGGTGCACATGAGCTGCCAACAGAATCTCTCTACTTCGGAGACATCTGCCATATCTTGTCTTCAGCAGCAGATTTGCTGGTGTTCATAAGTAGTTGCTCTTCTCTTTCAGATCTGCTTCTGGTCATGCTGTTTCTTCTGGAGATTAATACGATTCAGAACTGGCATTACCAAGTATAGACCACAATATCTGTATCTTGCTGCCGTGATGATTAGCCTTTCAGATGGGTTTAGTTCTATTTTCCTATGGAAATAGAGCAAGCAAGACTGAGGCTTTGGCCTGAAGACCTACTGTTCAACACCTTTTAATTTTTTTTTAAACACAGTTTATTATTATGCTAGATGTCATTCTGAGAGATTGTTGGTACATAAAGCTAATGTATGTCTTCCTGAAGAACTCCTGTTTAACTTTTGCATTTCGATTGGCCATGGCTTTCAAACTGAAGACATGAGTTGTTTCCTTAAGGAAATGTAATGAAAAGCATCACTACTGTGAAGCTTTTGTTTGTTTGCGATAAAGCTGATGGCAATATTTCTTATACATAGCAGGGTCAAATTCCTCCCTCACGTCTTTCCACCTCAGAGACGTTACAGCAGAAATCTCCTTCAAGCTGTGTTGTCAAAAGATCTCATCTCCTATTTGAGAACCAAAATTGCCCAATTTTCAGAATATATCAACACAGAAAGGACACTTTGGACACTATCTGTGAAAACATCTGGGGTTTCTAAAATTTTGTTCACTTTTTTTGATGCATAAATTGTAGCTTAGCTACAGATTTAGAAAATCTTTTCTTGGCAAAAGTACTGATAATGTTAAAGTCCATGTTTGAACATCATAAAAATCAAGCTCTACTAACTTTAGTCTAATGAAGTCAATAGCTGGTTTTTGCATTGGAGATTCCTGTAAGTACACACTCATTTTAAACATCTCATTTAGAAATATAAATTAGGAATTTCAATAAACCATAAGTGTTCTTTTGCAGGATTTTCATAATGTAATGGTTTTGCTTTTAAAACAATTTTTCAATTCCAATTTACCATTCCTATTTAATTTTTACTTTTCAAGAGACTATCTTTGAAGTTTAAACAATTTTTTAGATAGAACTTAAAATTCTTGATTTTTAGATCATGTGGAGAAAAAATGTGAATCCATTTTCTAAAGGAAATTCTAGCATGGAGGAAAAAATATTTTTTGAGTCCTTAACAGGCTTTTAAAACTCCTTTTAAACTCTGCCATGTCTGAAAACAATTGCAGAAAAGTACTTAACATTCCTTTAAGTATGAATTTGTATAACCAGTATTTTAGCAGATGATACGGAGAATATGTTTTTTCTGGAGACTTGAAATATAAAAATGTTTCTATCCTTTTTTGAGCAGAATTCTAGCTTTTTATTTATTTATTTTTTATGCATTGTTTGTGCTTTGGTTTTGGCTGCATTGAGATGCCAACTGCAGCAGAGGCCCTGGAGTGCTTTGTCTGTGGTTTGCTGATGCTTGTTTTATAAAAACTGCCCCTTGCATGACAAAGTTGATTTGGTTTAAGGCTATGGAAATTCTGGCCCTGGAGTGGTGGTCCTTGGAAAAAAGTCTTTATTCTAAGCATATGTATTTACTATATGTGGCTTCATTGGATAAACAACATTACCAACTTTAACACTTCCCCTGAAAAACCCTCTTTGCATTCTTACCAGGGAAGTAATTAGTGACTGCAGGGGGACATGGTAGTACCTGAAGTACTACATACAGCAGTATCTGTAAGTTGGTGCTTTCTTGTCCTCGCTTTATTCTGCCAAAGGGTGATGCAGCACTTCAATGTCAGAACAATCCTTGACATGCCTTGTTGCTGCTGCTGCTGTTTCTTTTGCAGCTGTGAGAGGGAGCGTGGGGTGGTTGGAAAGCTCAAGCCCAGGGAGCACACAGTGTTGTCCTTGCTGTGCCATCGGTGGCCAGGTGCCCAGCGGGTGACTTGGCTGGGTTGTCTGAATTGTGTTAATAAAATCTTCTCCCTTCTCTCTGGTGCACATGTGCTACTATTTTGCGTGTGGGAACATTGCTTACCGCCTCTTTAACATCTAATAAGGAATTTCTCATTTTCAAATAGGAATTTCCTTTGGAGATGAATGAAAACATATCTATCAGCTTCTTTCTTCGTTGATGCAGCAAAGAAATACTCATCAGACAGCAAAAGCTATTTTTATTTGCTCATGTGTTCCTTTCCCTAGAGTTTGTTGCGCCCCACTTGTGCTGTATGCATAATTTTTCTTCAAACTGGAATGAAAACCCAACTTTATTTAAGACTTTTTCTTCATGTGAACACAATACTCTGTCCCAAAGCGACAGTCTCAGATTCAGATTTAACTACAACTTAATGAAAAAGGGAGAGAAAGAGGCTGTAGAAACTTATAGTGCTAGCTGAAAAAATGGATGTTTTATAGCTTTTTAAAAATATTTTTCCTAAATCCTTATATTCATACTTAGCTTTAACACTCAGATTCTTTCTCTATAATGTTTCTGGAATATACAGCCTTTCCTAACCATCCTTGCACCTAACACTCTCCAGAAGGTTCATATATAAGCTGCAGCACCATCCTTTTCTTTTCCTTTGGTGCTCATGCTTGAATCCATTCTTTTGCAAAGATCTTTTTCCTCGTGTGCCCCTTGGACCATGTCACTGCTCTTTACGTTCCTTCTTTGCCTCTTTCTTTATCACATCAAATAAAATCTCTCAGGTTCACTTTTAAGGCTGTTTGCAGCCTCTCTTTGCCTTAAGCCTTATCTCAAGGCTGGTATCAAAAGTGAGCTCCTGTATCTGATCAGCCTCACATGCCAGCCCCTATATCCTAGCTGTTAAATATTATGAGCAAACAACTTTGTGCTTCTCCCTCATCTCCCTCATCCTTGGGAAAAGATTCCCATGCTCACAGCAAAGCCACATGTTGGTTCTCTTTCAAATTCCTCTTTTAAAACAAATTTCACTTCTAAAACTCTATTTTGTTACAATGCTTTCAAAACTCCTGCGAGGTTAGCTGCTGCTGCTCAGACAGACCATTGGCAGAGGATGTGGATTTAGTACTGGCTTGCTGTTTATTGCTGTTCCTTTATCTGTCTAAATTCATCTGTTTTCTCATGTGTTAGATTCTTGGCATGGGCCATCTTTTTCTTTTGTGTCTGTATAGACTCTAACTGGCCCTAAGCTATACAGAAATGCAAATAATATGTGCATGTAATACAAACAGAAATGTTTATCCTCTTCATGCTATCCTTAAACTTATGTTCCATTAGTAGGTAAGGATGTTCTTTGCAGCATGAAATTTCTCATGTTTCTTATAGAGAGATGCTGAATTTCACTGTTTCAAGTACTTAATTGCTTTTAGCTCCATTTGAAAACACCAGTATAAAACAATTCATCCGCACTGTGTTGGGAAGTTTAAATTTGAGCAGTTTTTCTCGGTTTTGCTTTGTTTATTTTCAGGGTGTATAGAGGCAGAAAGAAACTGTTAGACAGGTACAGGGGTGAGAAAAGCTACCTCTTTCCTTGTGCCATCACTGGCCATGTGGTTGCACACAAATAATGGAAATTATCTCAGCGAACACTGACCCAACAACAACAAATAATAGCAACTAAAATGAGCAACGGCCATGTAAGCTCTCTGCGGTGACTCGCCAGGAGGTCGTGTGACTCTGGTGCAGGCACAGGGATGGGGTGGAAGCAGAGCACCAGCCAGAGGGCAGGCGCTAGCTGTCTCTCAGCACCAGCCAGCCCTTGGATTACAGCTATTGTGGATTGCAGCTGCGAACCAGGATGCTAAAAATTAGAGAAAATGGAAACAGCAGAGGTACATGAACAAAAATAGTGGGGTACTGAACTGGATGGTATATCCACCATTGCAGTGCTCCCACAATGAAAACTAGCTGATGATGTCCATCGTAGCATTTGATTGTCACTTCTGTCTCTTTGACAGAGGAAGGTCACTTGAGAAAAAGCCATATTTCTAGAGCTCATACATGTGTATGGTCATGGCCTAAGGACATGTTCAGTACAGTATGAGTTTTGATACCAAAACCAAAAAGGTTATATGAGCAGGACTGGGTTAATCTCAAAAGGGAAACCATTTTAACAGACTAGCAACAACATTTGTGGGAGCTTGAGAAAGTGAAAAGAAAGAATGTTTGAACAGAGGTTATTGCAGTCTTTTTTATGGGAGAAGTTGTGTTGTGGTGGTTTTTATTTTTTTTTTTTATTTTGGTTGCATATGTAGGTCATCCAAAACAAATCATAAATTAATGGTGAGTCTGTAAAAATGTCTCAGTCCTGATAGGAAAAAGGTTGAGAACAATTCTGAAAAATTGAGAAAAGGTTTATTTTGACATTCTTTAAAATTTTTATTCTTTTGAATGACAGCTCCTGCAATACTTTTTTTTTTTAAAGTAAAAGTATAAAAACTGGAAAACAAAATCAATTCATATTTCAAACTGAATGGTGTGAATTTGGAACCAAATGCTGTGAGTTTGGAGGGTAATGGAAGGATAAGAAAAGTTGTTTGGCCTTCATTAGGAGATGCAAGAACCTTCCCTCTGGTCACAGCAGAACAATTCTGGGGAATTGTACAAATCTGATGCAAAACCAGTGCCTATCAGACCTGAGATTACTGCGAAGAAAAGGGAAATTAGGATGCCCCCATGTAACTGCAGACCTAGACTAGATCTCAAAAGCTCACCCTGTCCGTACTTTTTCCCCATCAGGGTCAAGTATACTTCCAAGATCTGTCAGACTTTGCAGTTCCAGAGGCAGACTGTTTCAGTACACTGCTTAGTCTGAGAAGGTATTTCCTGTTACCTAATGTGACTTTCCCTTTTTACAGTTTAAGTGTATCACTTTGTTTGTCATAGACAGGGATAGAACACTTCCCTCCCCAGCTTTTATGTATTTAAAGATCACTATCAGTTTCCCCTTCTGTTTTTTTCTTCTTCAGGCTTCACAGCCACGTTTATCCTCTGAGGAAAGATGGGATGTGTTTTTGAGACCTCTGAGCTTCATTGGAAGTCAGTATAGATGATTATTCTGGTCTTCCTTCATCTTCTGAGCTTGTATAAGACTTCACTCCCTCTTTTCTACTCTGAAGATATACACATACTTAGAATAATATGCAGCTTCACAGAAAATTTCTGTGTCTTTACTGAAGTCTAAAGCTTTAATGAGTTTAAAAAAAAAAAAAAAAAGAGAAGAAAAAAGTTTAATTTCCATATGCAAAATCAAGGACTTTTCCAAGTCCTGCAATCCTAGATGGAAAAGGATTTTATTGAGGAGAAGAGTTTCTGTAACAGAGGGACAAATGGGTGATTCAATATGTAGTTAGGAATTCAGTCACTGTATAGATTCTCAGTAGGCCTTAATTATACTCTTCCATGCATGATCCTGCTAGCCTTATGCAAGCAAATTTTCACTAAAGTTGAAGAGAGATTTTTATTGCTTGAGAATTACAAATTTAGTCTGTTGGCATGCATTGATTTGCTTGTTTAGTTTTGTGTGGTTTAGGTGTATAACCAATACTTAACTTTTTTAAGCTCTGTGTTTCAAACACCCAGATCTGCCCAACTTTTATGAGGTAAATAAGGACAAACCTGTGCTTTTCAGAGCAGTGAGGTAGAAAGAATTAATACCTGGTTACTGCTGATGATCATTGGACTTAGCATCTTCGGAAAAAAAATGCTTGAAAGTATATGACTTCCTAGTTTTGCCAGAAAATTCCTCTGATAGAAGGAGGCAGTAAAGCAGATACAGAAAAATAGCGGGCAAGATTCTTTGTAGGTATAAAGGCAACAAAATCTTAATAGGAAGCTAAATCAGATTGCAGAGCTGGAGCAGTATGTTGTATGTTGTTGGAAAGTTCTTTCTGGTCTTCATACAGGAAGCGTAAAGTAGTGGCAAATCTTGCTAAATATTCAGCCTCAGAGGGACTGCAAGCCAAGTGCTCAAGTTCCCTGCCATGAATATCTTCATGAAGTTAGTTGACAAGCTTTCCTTTGCATTCTTATATAAGGCTGGGGAAAAAGTATTTGGAAAATATCTTTTCAAAGCTAGAATACTAAAAAAAATATGAATTTTCTGTATTTTAGCATAGCTTCATCCCCCCCTCCCCCAGTATAGAGGTGGCCTTATTTTCTGAAAATGCTGAGGAGAAAATGATAAAAATTCACTGTCTCCACTTTCCATAGCGATGGAGGGAGATATTTTTGATAATCTGTATACAAATAAGAAAGTTTTACTTATATGAGAGAGATGACTTTTTTTTTAGACTGAATTTTCAAATCTTCACTCTCAGTGAATTGGCTATAGGATGGCAGGGTGTGCATTCAGGACTTGAGATGAAGTGCTGGGTTTGAATGAGATGATTCTGTTTCTGTTTTCTGATTTGGATATTGCATTTGATAGTACAGCAGAAGCAGTAACAAATGATATCAAAGTTTGTTGTGGTCTGGTTAAAGTTCACTGCCTGTGCTATGGAACGTGTTACGCATCCTGTAGCATTTGCAATTGAAATCATTTGGAAATTATTCACATAAGTAATATCCAAATAATTGTGTATAATTGAATGTATTCAGTAAGGTCGTGATTAGAATTGGGTAATTTGCAAAGGATGAAGAACAGGAAGAAGGATAAAGGTTTATCTGTGAGATGCATGATCCTCTTACAGCATTCACTTCAGAGAAATGAGCCTGAGCATGGGGCAAGGGAAGAAAGTATCTGGTCAGGCTAAGTACACGTCTGGCTGCCCTTGAGTAACAAGTGTTGGTCAAATAAATCTATGGCTCTGGCATTGGGATTCTGCATTGCTAACAAAATATGTTTCTGCTTTTGCGCCAGCACTTGTGAAAACACTTCTATTCCCACAAGTTTGTGAGGTGCCCCATTACTTGCCCTATCTGAGATATTGTCCGCTCCAAGGAAACGTGTTAGTTCACTTAGTATTGAATCACCAAGTGTTTTTTTTTTTCCAGAGGGCTGCGAACTGGGACTTGAACCAATTAGAGCTAATTGCTATTCTGCCCCACGGAAGCAAAAACACTGCCTGTCAGTCCCTGGTTTATTAAATCAAGCTTCCAGAGACTGTTTGATTAGGAGACATACACATGTACCTATATTGTTAAGTTTGCTATCGCTTATATTCTTTTTTTTCCCTTTGGTTGTTAACTTCTGTTCATTGCATTGTTTTTCCTTTCTTGAAATAGATGCTTTCACAGGCATAAAAAAAAAGTAGAAATTTAAAAAGTTAAATACACCAACTATATATAGAGAGACAACTGCTCATTTGTTCACCTGTCCCGAGTTTGCTGTTCTTACTAATGTTTTACAGCCTAATTCTACTGATTCATCCCCTCTGAGAACAAAAGTATCCTGTGAGGGGAAAAAAATTTCCTGTGTTTGTTTTCAATTGATTGTAGGTTTAGATCTTTAAGGACAACAGAACAAATGTTTCTTATATACCAAGAAGGAAATATTTTTATTTTTTTACCATTAGGTCAAACTTCAAAGGGGAGGATAAAAACTTAATGTTTCCTTGTGGTTTCTTTTCCCATTGTTTCTTACATTACCTTTCTAATCTTTGGTAAGCCTTTTGTGGGGCCAAGAGCTACTTCCGTCACAAAACAAAATGACATTTCCTAGGCTCTCATGAGTGCTTGTATGTAAAGATTTAAACCATGGCACAGGGCTTCAGACACAAATGTGCACACAAGGTGGTACATAGAGAAAACTGACTTCTTTCAAATATCTTCAGTGTTGCTTAGGACAGAACTGCTTGGTGCAGCACGTAGAAAGTCACAGCTACTTAACCTGTATCTTAATATTTTATGCATTTTCATTTGGAATAAGTCAGGGTCTGTTATACATTCTTGAAAAGATCCTATGTCTCTAGGTTGGACAGCAAAAGACTTAACAGGATATAAATTCCTTGCAAGATTCCCCTGTATTCAGTCATTGTAAGGCATATGTACCTGTGCAATAGGAAAAAGGACATTCAATCACCGCTTGTGTTGGAGTAGGAAGGGAGCAGCAGCCGAAGGAGGAAATGGGAGGAGATAAGCAGTCAAGCCCCGTGGCGTTCAGGTTGGTGTATTCCCTCATGCCTGAAGGAGAGCAACATGCATCTTACACACACTGTAATACAGCCTGCACATGTGGTAACTGACCTAGGAAGCGCAGCCTAGCAGGGGAATGCTCACAGAAGTGGCCTTGGTTTAGTACGTCACGATAACTCAGTCTTTGCAGTACCTTCCTGTTCTAACTACTACTTGAAAGGCACTGGAAATAGGTGTCTGATTTTTCTCACTGGTCTTTCTTGAGGATTGTTTATTAATCCAACTCTTATTCTCAAACCTCAGCAGACATTTGGCTCTGACTGAAACCTTGTAGTGTATTTACTCATTCCTCAGAAAAGGTCCTGATCCACTGTAAGATCAGGCTAGCTCTGACATATCTGCTTTATTTATGGTTATAGTCATTGACAATTACTTTGGTAACTATAACTACAGACTAATTAGGAAGAAGCACTATTAAAATGCTAAATAGATAAGGGAACTAGAATTCTTTTAGCTTGTCAAATTGGTCCATTAAATCTGTGTGTGTTGTACCTGTAATTGCAAAGCTCCAATTATCATACACTTAGTGAAAGGAGTGATAAGGTTTTCTGGAGTGGAAAGTGATAAGAGATAAAAGTGAAAAGTTGCCTAATAATAACTTTTAGTAAAAGCTATCAACGGCAAATGTATACTTCTGATAAGAACCAGAAGCCAAGAACTTTAAATCCTGATATCGCCAAGCAAACGAAATGAGGGAAAGTAGAAGTTGGAAGGAAATGCCATCACCTCGTTTGTTTTAAACAATGTAAGACCCTCTAGTCTTCACGGCCTACTCATTGCTCCTGGTAAGTGCTATATTGGCGTCCGTGCAGCACTGACATCAAGAGACCGTGGCCTTTGGAGAAGTTTAGTACTTAATGTTATCTAGGATAGAGTCGTCTTCCATAAAACCATTAGAGAATGAAGGATCTGACCTAAGGTGACATTCTTATTTCTCACTGGGGATCGTTTTTGACCGTAATCATCCCTGGGAGACAGCCAGCTCATAGGGATGGTTATAGTTTGTTTTGAGAATAGTGCTGCCTTACAGGTTCTCTTGAAAGTCTTTGGGGTAAGATGGAGAGGAATGACCAAAATACAGGAATGAATTCAGGTGCTGATGAAGACTGGAGTTTATGCAGAGGAGAAGGGAATTAGAGGTGCTTCTATTTCTGCCGTAATTCACAATGGTGGAAAGTTGAATAAAGGTATG